>ML111572.1:0-17245 GCA_003697995.1 Taxidea taxus jeffersonii
CATGCTAGGTCACACATAAGTGACCTAGCATGACTGTGCAGCTTTCTCTGTGTGTTACAATCTCATTGGCCACCTGTGTGTGGCCAGGCCCAACCACATGGCCTTTGCTCTATAAAAGTTAGTCTGTAAGGCAGGGAGGGGTCGCCTCTTTGTAAGAGACGGCCCTGGCCTGTCAGTTTGAGTCTCGATGCTTTGCTTGACTTCTGCTTTGTATTAGTCTCACTCCTTTGATTACGGACCCAACAGTCTCAAAGTAAGAGCTCAAGTCGTTTACACCAGAAACACCGAAAGTGGAGGTGTCCCAGGTGCTGGTGAAGATGCTTGAACACATCCTACCAAATGTACATTTTGAAGAATAAAACTTTATTAAATTAAAAAAAACCCTTTTATCAAGTATGTGATGGTAAGCTTTTAGAACACTACTGACAGAAAATTCTATAGTTCCAGGGGGAAAAGGATTTATATAACACAACAAGAATCCAAATGCTGTTGAACATCTGAACAACAATGAGAAAAGCTAGAAGACAATGGAGAAATGCCTTCCAAAAACTGTGGAAAAAGAATTTTAAATTTAGAATTCTAAACATAACCACATAATCATTTAAAATGCAAGGAAAGTGTGAAGACCCTGTCATACACTTGAGTAAAAAATTTATGTTACAGGCACTTGCTCAGGAAGCTGAGAGGAGATGTCCTCTTAAAATTAGGAGTAAACCCAGGTAGTAAATAAAGAAGTGGGATTTAAGAAACAGAATGAACTGCAAGAGAAGGTCTTCCATAAGATGCAGTGGAGAAGGAAATACTCCATACTTCCCCCACCGACCTGGAGAGCAGCCAGTGTAGACAGGGGTAGCTCAAAGGTCCTGTGAGTGATCACCACCGAAATATGACAACGGTAGCCTGCCTCAGGTCTGAAAATATGGAAAGGAGGTTTGTTCAACTAGACTAGAGCTTGGGGCAGAGATAGTGATAAGTGCTTAGAAACAGAAGAAAAAGAAACAAAAAAACAAAACCACTTTTGTTTGTTTCCTTTAGCTTCAGAAAAAAATGAAACAAAATACAGGAAAAGAAAGCTCATGGTAGAACAAGACAAAGCACAGCTGTGAATAGGGTTTATGGGATTGTAATAATCCAAATCCTGAATATTGATCCAACCAAAGTCACAAAGTGATATTGGGAGGGGAGGATGTAGGAGAGGAGGTGTGTGTTTGTGTGTATTGGGGAAGGGATGCTGTGGTGGAAAACAGATAATGGCTAAAATTTAAAAATCAAGAACTTCCAATTCAAGCATATTATTTAAGTATATGGTTATAAATAGCACAATAGTAAGAATTACTGATTGCCTCGGGGAATGGGAAATATGGTTGGGGGTGAGGGCTGCTGTTTCGCTGACCTTGTAGATCATGTTGACTATTTAAATGTTGTGAATGCATAAATTCGATTATAAAGTAAGGAAGGAAGGAAGGAGGGACGGAGGGAAGGAGGAGGAATTGAAGGGGGGAAGGAGAGAGAGGGAAGAAAGAACAAAGGGAAAGAAAGAAGGAAGAAATCATGATACATCGGTATTTTGCAGCATTATTGAAGCCCTCGAAAATCATTGAAAAATTTTACTGATAGCACTCACAATATGATGTTAAGTGAAAATATAAGATGAAACTGTATGGAATCTATATATGGAATCTATACTTTCAACTTTGAAAAGATTTCCCCCAAAATCTATTTACTAAAGTGTATATATATATACATACATATATATATATGTATGCATGTATGTATATATATGTATATCCAGTGTTGAAATAGTTTATTTCTGGTTGGTTATATAAGAGATGACTACATTTTCCCCCTTAGACTAGCTGGGATTTTTCCAACGCTCTTTAGCATGCTCATAGTATCTTTATCTTGAAAAAAGTCCTTCATGATCCTAGTTGGTTTTTGTTTGTTTGTGTTTTAAAGGTCACTGAAGATTAAAAACAAAGCAGAAAATGGAAGTGTGGGTACTGGGACTGATGGAGCCTAATTTCTCTGGAGCCTCTGGGGGACCCTCAGGGATGTGAATTCTGGTTTAGTGCCTGACTACGGTTCTTTGGAAAAGAATAGTTCAATCCAGCCCATCTTTTAGTCAGGGCATCCAATGCTGAGCTTATAAAGAGTACGCTTCCCTTAGAAATTCTGGTTAAATAACCCCAAGCTCCTAACTTTTCCTTTCAAATGGAAAACAGGAAGACAAAAGCTTGTAAGAATATTTCTGCTCGGTTGGCATCCTGAGCTGATGAAAATTTGCCTGCAAAGGAATGAAGTAAATTTACCCCTCCCCCTTCCCCCAGTGCCTCCAGTGCCTTTTCTTCCCTCCTCCAGCCTCTGGCCACGTCCTGGCTGGGATTTCTTTTAAAAGCTTCTACTGGGGAGAGAGCCTGTGTGTGTCTAAAAAGTGTTGCAAAATTTAAAATGCCTGCAATAATTATTATTTTAGATGCAAGGTATATTAAATATTTAAGCCGGCGCCGAAATCTAGCACTTAAGAAAAATTTGTCTTTAGATTTTTCAAAGACACTGGACACAATTTCAAGAGATCAATGCAAGATAAAACCTATTACCTCATGGTGGGAGGCTTTAGGCTGCCCAGCTGTCCTGCAGTATTCTGGAAGGGCTGATTTGCTGCTCCGAAATCTGCCCGAGCTGGAAGCCGCCTCGGCCCCCTGGCCAACCTAGTAGTCTTTAAGCCCACGTGATTGATGAACTAAACCTTTCTTGCCATTTCTGGAGATCAGGCGTTCTTGAGAGAAGGAGCAGAGTATTTCTGCACCTCACTGAACTCTCCTGCACCGCCTGCTGGGCACCAAGGAGCCAGATCTCTTGCACAACTTCTGAGCACCATGATAACATCTGAGGCTTTTACAGACCCCAGCACTCCCTTAATAAATTCACTGCCCTAACCTCTCTGAAAATCTCTGGGCCAGGCAGAAACCTTGGAGTTGGCCTTTGGACAAGAGTCCACCTACCGCCTTCTCCCCAGGTGGCTAGAATAAAGCTCATATTTCTTTCCATTAAAAACTCCCACCTTAAGTACTGGCTTTTGGAGCAAGGGGCAGCCAAGCTTACCGACTGCCGACTCCTGAGGACGAGAAGCACAGCGTTGCTAACGAGGGGTACCTTTCTGTGCTTGTACATCTGGGTGAAATGTATCCTGACAAGTGCAACTGGCTTTCAGCCATGCTGGTTTCCTGTTGGGGGAAAAGGAGATGTGACCAAGGAGAGCTTCGATCTTTCCGGCTGGGAACTCAACTGGGAAAAAATGTTTTGGAGAAAGCATATGTGAGGATGTTCAAGGTGGAGGAAAATTTACTGGAGGGAGGACCCGACCTGTAGCAGTCAGAGAACTAGAAATCGCGGTGACCGCTGCACCTGTGTGTCTTCAGGAAACCATGGCCACGGTCAGACCACTGACTAATACTGTTGGCGAAGCTCTGCTCAGCACTTTGTAGGACTCATCTGACTTACTCCATTTGACCCCCACATGAGAGATGGCCGTTTAGCAGATGAATAAGAGAACACTCAGCCTGCTTATGGATCATGCCCAGGGAGGCTAGTCCAGATTTGTCTGACTCAAGGACCTTGCTTGTTTAATTGTGGGGCTTATGAACAAGGAGTCTCTTGATCTAAAGATCTCAACTACATGGTTCATTTATACACTGCTGGCAGGAGCATAAGTTGGTTCAGTCATTATGGAAAACAGTATGAAGCTTCCTCAAAATATTGAAAATTGGGGGCACCTGTGTGGCCCATTATATATCTATCTGATTATTTATCTCCCCATCTATCACCTGTCTCCCTCTCTGTCAGTCTGTCTGAGAATCTTTTGCTCAGACTTGAGAAATTCTTTCATTAGGTACTGGCCATCTTCATCTGGGATAATCCTGAGTTAAGAGCTAGGAAACTACAGCCTGTGAGCCAAATCCATTCCTCTGCTTATTTTTGTATAGTCCTCAAATTAAGAATGCTTAAAAAAATTTTTTTTTACAACTTTAGGGCTGTAAACACACACATACATAAGTACACACAGAAAAACATGACAGAGACCATTTGTGGCCTGCAAGGGCTAGGATTAGAATTATCTACTATCTGGCCCTCTGCAGAAAAAAGTTGCTGACCCCTATCATAAGCAAATTCAGTAAGTCTAAAATGGAATTTATCTTTCTCTCCAAACTCCTCTTCTTCTAGTCCGTATATTCATGGAAGGCCCCATAATTTACCCAATTATGCCGTCTCATGGATGAGTAAAGATCCAGGGGAATATTTTATATTTATTGCCTGCCATGTCCAGATTTGCTTAGGGGAAAGTTGCTTCCATCAGAACACGCTTTTCTCCATGGGATGCCTTCTTCCGTCTTCTCCAGCCTCTTCAGTGAGCCCCAGGGCAGCCGGCTGGCCTGGTGCAGAAGACATGGCCTTGTCTGCAGAGTTTACTTCATGTGGCTGGACGCTTCTATGTTGCAGATGTACCAACTGTTTTCTTGTAGGAGTTCACTCCTTTCTTAATTCTCTCTGGAAGTAGCCTCTTGCTTCTCCATACTTCACGGTCCCCGTGTACCTATGAGCCAGGTGTCAGTAGGCAGTGGATATTCTCATTGGACTCAGCAGCTGGCTTCAAAGAATTTGAACCACTACCGAAAACAACATGGAGTTTCCTTAAGAAATTGAAACTACCACGTGATCCAGCAATTCCACTTCCCGGTATATATCTGAAGGAAAGGAAGCCACTATGTTGAAGAGAGTTCTACACCTAGTGTTCACTGAAGCATTACTTACAACAGCCAAGACATGGAAGTAACCTAAGTGTCCATGGATGGATGAATTAGAAAAAAAAGTGTGGTGTATATATAATGGAATATTATTCAGTCATGAAAATGGAAATGTTGCCATTATGCTAAGTGAACAAAGAGAAAGACACATACTGTATGACCTCACTTATATGTGAAATGTTAAAAAAAAAACCCAAACTCATAGAATAAGGGATCAAATTTGTGGTTGCCAGAGAGACAGGAGTCTTGGGGAGTTGGGTGATCATATGTACAAGCTTCCAGTTATAAGATAAATGAGTACTGGGGATGTAATATACCACATGACCACAGATAACAACGCAGTGTGGTACATGTGAAAGTTGCTAAGAGAGTAGGTGCTAAAAGTTCTCATCACAAGGGAAAAATTTTTTTGTAACAAAAGTTTTTGTGAGGTGATGAATGTTAATGTTGTGATAATGATTTCACAATACGTAGGAATGTCAAGTCAGTAGGCTATACATCTTAAACAGGGTTGTCAATTATATCTCAATTAAAAAGGAAGGAAAAAAATAACAGTAAAGTATTTTATTGAAAAAAACAAATTGATGGCACACCTTAGAGCCTGTGCAGTTTATTCATTCCCATAGGCTTTTGCATTTTGAGCTTGTTTGGCTTTTTCCCTAGAGTAGTTTCAGGTCTGGAAAGCCAGGTAGGCTGTTTCATAAACCTTTTATGAGTAATTCAGAGCTTTTTCCAGATTTTCTGTTCTGTGTCAAGCTTTGCCCACACTAGAAAGTATGGAGCTTGCATCAAGGCCTCTATTTATGACCTTCTACTCTTTCTTCATGCTTCTTCTGAAGTTTCAAGGCCCAAATAGTTTAAGGTATTATTGGTTAAGATTCAGCTCCAAGACCTTTCTCAGGAAGTAGAGGGATTTCTCTGTTGGTCGTCTCTATCATTCTTTGTGGTTTGGCTAGAATTTCTGGTCTCCAACCCAGGGTCATGGCCGGACCTAGGTTTTTGCCATTTGGAAATGGCATCTGAAAATTTGCATCTGGAAATCTGAAATCCTTCCTGAAGATGGGAGCCTCCTTCACTGTCATTTTGCCCTGGGTTCCACCACCTGCCACTCAGAGAGAAAGTTAATCCCTGAATGTTTTCCAGAACTGTCCCCCAACCTCATGGCTCCCTAGGGCCTCCCCATACCCTACATCCATCCTCCTCTATGGAATAGTCTCTTTCAAGTATTCACCGATGGGTAGACTCTCACCAAACTGAGCAGAAGGGAGAAGGTGGGATATGTCATAGAAGGGAGAAGGTGGGACAGCCAGGTTTCTGTTCATCCCTAAAATCTGGAGATGAACACATCGCACCAAACAGACTCTCATGACCTGTGAGCTTTGAACAATTCTCATCTCCCCCCCTGCTCTATTTCTGGTAATGCAGCCAAAAATGGCAGCTATTATTCTGGGTCATATCATCTTCATACCAGCTGAACCTTCATACAAGCCATGTTCTTAAGTGTATTTGCATATGAGGCGCAGTAAAGCAATTGTCGTCAAAAATCTTTTCCCTTCTGTTTCCATTATATATTCTTTTAGAATATATTTTATTTATTATACTTCTATTTAGGGCATATTTGTATATTCTTTTAAATGATATTATACATGAAATTTAAAATTAATTTTTTATATTATGGAATATAAATATGTATGTGTAAATACACTACTATTATAGCAATATTTAAATATAGCATAAATATAATACAATAAAACTATATAAACATATTATTTAGTATTTATATTATCATAATGTATTTTCTACACAGTATGTAAAAGTGGTATATTCTATCACGTAGAATATGATATGTGTGTCCGTAACAGTAATATATATTCTATGTGCTTCTAGTATTATATTTTTTAAACCTATCTTAAGACTTTATATTTTTCACAACTCAATTATATTTTGTGAGATTTCTTACTTTTTCAGAGCATGAAGGCCTATTTGGAGCCTGACTATAATTTTATTTTTTGGGCTAATATTCCAAACTAACATAATGCAATTGTCTAGTCCTCTAGCCCTGAAGTAAAATAGGGCAACACTCTAGCTGTGTGTCTTTGGGAAAGTTACCCAACCTTTCTTTGCCTCTGATTCTTAACATACTTGTTTGTATAAGGATTAAATGAAATAAACCCAAAAAAGCCCCACGGATGGTGCCTGGCAAATTGTAAGCTGCTGATAAATGGGAATTGCATTTTATTATTGCATGGCCATTCATTGGGCCCCCTTCCACACCTCCCTGACACACCGGAGCAGAGAGAAATTGATCCCTTCAGTATTGTTTGTAGACCTCCTGGACACAGTGATAAATCCCAGCTATTCTTGTTTTGGACTTTAGTTTTGGAGTCAGCCCAGCGTGGCCTCTCTTGGTTGTCAGAAGTTTTATACAAGGAGGGCACGAGTCTTGTCCCCTCTTCTTTCTCTTCCAGCCTGATAGGGCATTGTTGGAAGTGAGAAAATACAATCACCCTCGTCGTACTGCCTGAGAAAGAAACTCCGTAAATTACTTTGGGAAGAATCACTCTTTGTCCGGCTCTCATCGTCTTGCTGGTCTCCCTGAGACTGTTGGCCGTGAACCAAGAGATTCACACAAAGGCTTAATCCCACAGAGGAGAGGGGAACTGAAGGAAAGAGGCAGGATTGGATGACAGATCCTCAAAACGTCAGTGTGCTGTGTCCTGTCCCCACAGGGATGCAGCACTCTGCACGTTGGAGTGACCTTTGTAATTCAGAGATTGGAACTCTTAAAAACAAAACCAAACCACAAGGGGGAACCCTGCTCCCATAAGGAGAGTGGGAACCGACTGTTGTGTGTGTGAGAACAAGGGTAGAGTAGAATACACCAGGGGGAGGTTCAAACTTTACTGGGTTGAAGATGGCACCGCTGCTGCCCGCCCAGTCCCAGCGCTAAACCAGATCGTGGGCAGCCGAGTGTGTTCTAAATGATTTCTGCCATTTACAAATGATCACCAGTAATTGATCAACAATTGTTTCCTCTGTTGTGTCTGAGCTTTTCTCAAAAGTTGAGGGGAAATTCAGGAAAACTGAACTTGGAATACATATTTTTTCTGTCCATCTGTCTGTCCATCCGTCCACCCATCCATCCATCCATCCATTTCTCTTCATTCATTAACTCAGTAGTATTTATTGAATTTCAGCCATGTGTAAATACCTCTACTCTTTGAATGTAATACAAATAAAAGCAAAGATAGCTAACATTTATTCATCCTTAGCCATGGGCTAGGAGTTATTTTAGTTGTTCTGCACATACCATTGTGTTTTCTCTTTGAAACAACTTTATCATCTATATTGTGATTATCCCCTTTGTAGAGATCAGGAAACAGGCTAAAAGAGATTAAATACTTTGCATAAGACCTCTTACTCCCAAGCAGGCAAACAGTGGAGCTCAGTGTCAGCCCTGTGGTCTGGCTCCAGAACCAGAACTGGGGGAGGAGAGGAGGTGAGTGAGGACCTGTGGAATAAAATTTAAGGAGGCACTTGGTCTCAAGGGCTATAAATGCTGCTCCTGCACTCGCATGACCTTAAGTGTGAGTGTCTCCTTATATGATGTGCCCTAGGAGCCCCACTCCTCACACCCTACCTTGTCTGAGCCCTGTCCAGGGTCTCCATTCTCAAAAACTGCCCTTTACAGATTAACATTCTCTAAAATTGCCCTTTACAGATTAACATTCTCTACACAGTTATACTCTGGGATAGGAAGGTCACATTCTGACCTGAGCTGGCAGTGCTGTCACACATGCTTGAAGATAATGAAAATCGTAACAGAAGCTTTACACGTTGCAGTGAGAGGTTCTTTTCTTTTAAACGTAAATTCAGTTTAATTAACATATAGTGTATTATTAGTTAGTGATTCATCATTTGCATGCAACACCCAGTGCTCATTCCATCACAAGCTCTCCTTAATGCCCGTCACCAATGCCCGTCACCCCACCCACCTCCCCTGCAGCGAACCTCAGTTTGTTTCCTAGAGTGAAGAGTCTCTTATGGTTTGTCTCTATCTCTGTTTTCATCTTATTTTATTTTTCCTTCCCTTCCCTTACGTTCACCTGGGGAAACACATGATAGGATATTTGTCCTTCTCTGACTGACTTAATTTGCTTAGCATAATACCCTCTCGTTGCGTTTGTCTTTTTAACAGGGAGAAAGGAGAGTACCAGTGTACTTTTAAAAATCCATTCATTTCGGGGCACCTGGGTGCCTCAGTGGGCTAAGCCTCTGCCCTCAGCTCACATCATGATCTCAGGGTCCTGGGATCAAGTCCTGCATTGGGCTCCCTGCTCAGTGGGGAGTCTGCTTCTTCTCCCTCTGCCTGTTCCTCCCCACCGCTTGTGCTCTCTCTCTCTCTCTCTCTCAAATAAATAAAAATAAAGTCTAAAAAAATACATTCATTTCAACCTTAGTCTATCCTGACCACACATAAAATTCCTTCCCAAAGATTTCCCTTCTACAACTTTCTTTTGCATTCAGATTTTGCCCCAAGCTATTTCTTTCCAGATAGACAGTCTCATTTAGGACAACCTTACTTTCTTTTATCTTCAGCATAAATGTATTCCCATTCCTTATACCTGTCGTACAAGTACAGAGTTGCTTCTCTTATTCTCATCAGTCTTAATTACATTTAGCAGAATTTTAACTCTTAGAAACCCTAGTCTCCAGTGAAAACTAAGTAGTAACCAATTGTGAGTTGTCACATGGGAATTCTTCAGATTGCAAATTTACGAATCATCTAAAGCACAAAGCATATTTTCCAACAGACCAAAATGCCTTAGTTTCTTTGCACTAAGTCAAAAGTACAAATGGACTTTCTCTCTCTTTCAGTTCCCAAGGACATGTCCTTGGAATACCTTTTAACCCACTGGAGATAATTCAGATTACAAAGTTTAGGAAAGGACTGAGCTCCTGTAACACTGCATGGCCTCAGTAGAATCTATCAGTTAGATCTCCTCTGCAGGAAACAGGGCAAATAGACAAAGGTACCTGAAGTCCTGCAGGGCTCCAAACCAGGAACCAGACCTAAGGGCCTCCTCCTAATAGATTCCAGGCTGCTAGAGGAAACACAGGGGACTCTGACTCACTGGATGAGTCAGCTCAGTACTGCTTTCTGCTGGCTCCCACTCAAGGTCTCCTGGCCAGAAGCTCCTAGACCAGAGATGTGGAGGGGCTCACATGAGACCAACGAGGAGGAAACCTCACATAGGAGTCTTAAGACTGGCAGCTGTGCTGGTGACTTAGGAGGCTGTCCTGTGCCCAACAGATGACTTCGTGTAAGGACAGGAGTAAAGAGAGGGCATCAAGTTTCTGGGTCTTGTTACCATTCCAGCCAGGGTACTAACTTCCAGGCAAGTATATACATGATGTAATATATAATATAATTTCATATATAATATAATTTCATATATATGAAGCAAAGGCAAAAGAAAAAAATTAAATTTCCTTACTGCTTACCACGCACTGACAAGTCCTTGAAACAGAGTGACCTTCCTCTAGGAACTCAGCTGCCTCAACGATGTTGACTCTTTTCTAAGGGCCATAATGTCCCAAGATGAAAACAAAACCACCCCTCAAGCAATACCGATTGCCAAGAGGAAGAGCTCTCGTAGCCCAGAGCACCCTAACTAACCGGTGTGAGCTTAAACCCGGACTTATGCCTGCGCAGATGGACAGTGGAGTGACCCAGTTGTCTCTACCTCCTTATAACGCTAAAATCTCCACTCAAGGAGGGGCACAAGCTTATTTACATAATGTGCAATGTATGTATTTTTGTTTTTTTTAATTTATGGGTTTCAGTATTTTCTCAATTTTCATTATATTCTTCAAGTAAGAAACACAAAAGAAAAATGGTGGGTTTTGTTTTTGTTTTTGTTTTCCCAAAGCACTCACTTCTGAAGAGGATGTAGAAAGGGCTCTAGGGAGGATGCAGGTAGACCCATCACAAGGATAGGCTTCTGAGATTTGGTCACTAAGCCTAGCAAGACCCCTAGTGGGGAAGCCTGTTAGCTCCCTCCAGCCCTCTGTTAAAATTGCTTTTGTAGAAAAAGCTCTTTGATGTGGGTTTTGGCAATGACTTTTTGGGTTTGAGATCCAAAGCACGGGCAAAGAGCAAAAATCAACAAGTGGGAGTACGTCAAACTAAGATGCTCCTGTATAGCAAAGGGAACAACAAGAGGCAGCCTACGGAAAGGGTGAAAATATTTGCAAACCATATATCCAAAAAATATAAAGAACTCATACAACTTAATAGCAAAAAAATTTTTTAAACTGCTAAAAAAAAAATGGGCAGGGGACATGAATAGATGTTTTTCCAAAGAAGATGTACAAGCAGTCAGCAAGGACATGGAAAGGTGTTCAGCACCACTCATCATCAGGGAAACGCGAATCAAATGAGAGGTCACCTCGGACCTGCTAAAATTGCTATTGTAGAAGAAAAGTGAGAACAGATGCTGGTGAGGATGTGAAGGAAAAAGGGAATGCTGGCGTGCTGTTGGTGAGAATATAAACTGGTACAACCACTACGGAAAACAGTATGGGGGTTCCTCAAAACATTACAGGGAACTGCTTGGGGCACCTGGCTGGCTCAGCCGGTAGAGCATGTGACTCTTGATCTCAGGGTGATCAGCAGTCCCACTTCTCAGTATATATCTGAAGGAGATAAAGCTATTGTTTCCAAGAGGTACCCACACCCCCATGTTCATTGCAACATTATTCACGATAGCCAAGGCACGGAAACAACCTAAATGTCCACTTGCTGGATGAGTGGATAAACAAAAGTGATATTCCTTAGCCATGAGAAAGAAGGAAATTCTGCGACTTGTGACAACATGGATGGACTTTGAGGGCGTTGTGCTAAGTGAAGGAAGTCAGAGAAAGACAAATACTATCCGACCTTGCTTTTGTGTGAAATCTATAAACATCCAACGTAGAGCCGGAGAGCGGGGGGTTAAGGGGTGTGGGAAATGGGGAGATGTGGTCCAAGAGCACAGACTTTGAGTTGTAGGGTTAAATAAGCGCCAGGACATGTGACTATAGTTAATCCTGGGTTGTATTCCTGAAGGTCGTTATGAGAGTAGAGCTTTAATAATCTCACCAGAACAACAATAAAATGGTGATTACCTAAGGGGAAGGATCTGTTAATTAACCTTATTGTAGCAACCGTTTCCCAAATATGTACCTGTATCAAGTCATCTGGCTGCACCCAAACTTACACAATGTTCTGTGCCAATTATGTCTCAGGAAAGCTGGAAAGAAAGTAAATTGCCCTGGCAGAGGTCACCTGATCTCTTCTTTCAAAAGCCAGCAAGGGACCACTCAGCTCCTCTTACTTGCTTGCGCCTGCGCACAGGAAGGTGGGGAGGCTGTGGTATTCTGGGGGTGCGAGCTGCACCAGGAGCAGATAGGAGCAGGTACAGGCCGGTGAAGGGCCCACATCCTGTCCCCCATCTCAGGGAACCCGGGCTTTTCTGAAGCATCTTACTCACACTTTCGTAGGTCCCTTGCCAGCATGTGGGACTGGTCTGCAGGCAGTTCCTTTACACAAGGGGTAGGGCCCATCGAGCAAGGATCTCTGTAATTTGCATCTGTGGGATCTTCCCAGAAGCAGGGCGTGGTGAGCAAGCCCTTCTCAAAGGGCTACCCAGAGCAGCATTTCTGTGGAGGGACAGTGTGGGATAGGGCTGCCAGAGTGGTCCCAGCCTACTTGTTCGCAAAGACCCAGTTTGTTTGTATAGACAGGGGACCCACACAAATGTTTGCCTAGGGCCCGCGCAGACCAGGGATGGCCCTGCCTCAAAGGCAAGTATGGTTATGACCACCATTTTATAGATGAGAAAATCGAGGCTTAAGGAAGCCAAGAAATCCTCACCAATATCGCCCAGGAGAGTTGAAACTTGCGTATTATCTTTGACTTGGGAGCACAAGCTCTTAGCCATTCCATGACACTGTCCTCTTCCTTTTCTGATTTCGGTGTATGCTCGCTCTCTGCAAATGGGCCTACCAGTGGAGGCAAGGTGTTGGAGCCCTGTGATTTCCCCCACTCTGCCTGGCATGTGGTAGCTGAGAAACTGCAGTCCTTGATTGAAAGGCCGGAACATTCCCCCACATTTAACTCACCCGGTGAGATTCCTGATCACCAAGATTCCTAGCTGCCCCAGGAAGGAAGCCGCTCCTGGGTCAGTAGAGGCCTAAGATGCTAAAATGTTCCCAGATACAAAAAACCTCCCAACTCCTAGATCTGAGATGGATGAGAGAGAACGAAGAGGGAAAGGAGGGCCAAGTGACCCCAGGGTTATGCTAGAAATCCAAGGAAAAAGGATACCCTTTATGAGGTATTCTGGAGATGTGTTTTGTAATTCAAGTGTATTAGCCACATTTTATGTAAATTATTTTTATTAAAATTCACTCAATTTTAACAAGTGTTGGAAGGAAGGAGGGAAGCTTCCTTCTTTCCTTCCCCCTTCCCTCTCTTGCTCCTTCCTTCCTTCCTTCCTTCCCAACATTTATTGAATGCCTACTGCATGTAAGGAACCACTCCAGGTGTTGAAGTTACAAAAAACAAAATCTTTGTATGAAGCTGATATTCTAACGGGAGAGACAGACATTAAGCAAATACGTAAAATGTTTTGAATACTAATATTACTATGGAAAGTTACAAAGCAATGTGTGTATCTTATTTGGACTTTTAGTCAAACATGTTGACTGTAACAAGACATCTTTGAGACAACAGGAGAATGTGAATGTAGACTGGTGTGTGACTTATTTAGCGGAGTAGCACAGCGGAAGCGTGCTGGGCCCATGATACTGTTAATTTATTAGAGCTGATCATAGCGTGGTTGTCTCTGTTTCTAAAATGTAATTACTTCAAGATGCAGACTGAAATATTTATAGAGATTGCAAAAATGTTGATTTTTGATGTTGGATAAAATTCCTGTGGAAGGGCCTTTATCCTTTTACTTTTGTGTGTGTTTGAAAATTTCTGTAATACAAAGTTTTGGATAGGAGTGGCAGATAAGACATGCAAGGGATGTTTAAGATCCAATAGGTAGATGGAGGGCCTAACAATGTGGTGTTTTAGCAAAGGCTTGAATGGGATGGGGAAGGAGCTGTATGAATGTTCTGAATGTTCCAGAAATAGGAACTTGTGCAGAGCTATGAGGTGGGAGTGTTTTACCCCAAAGAAACTGGGCAAAACTATAAGAAATGAGGGGCCCCTGGGTGGCTCAGTGGGTTAAAGCCTCTGCCTTCGGCTCAGGTCGTGATCCCAGGGTCCTGGGGCTCAGGTCATGACCCCAGGGTCCTGGGTTTGGCTTAGGTCATGATTTCAGGGTCCTGGGATCAAGCCCCGCATTGGGCTCTCTGCTCAGCAGGGAGCCTGCTTCCCCCCACACCCTGCCTCTCTGCCTACTTGTGATCTCTGTCAAATAAATAAATAAATAAAATCTTAAAAAAAAACTATAATGAAAATAGGACAGCCAGCTTCCCATCAGCTTTATAGATATTAGTAATGTACTTTATTGTGTGCTATGCAACAGAACATTATCACATAGTTGCATAATGCCAAATAGGTTGTGGCATCATTTTGAGACCAATCCTTCTTTAAAGAAAAAGGAGTTGAAATTTTAAGTGTAGACATGACGACTCTTCAAAAGTCAAAAATTATGGCCGATTTTCAAACTAGAAAAGGCCACCAAGTATCCTGTAGGTTTTAACTTCTAATAAGGCAAACATTATTTGCTATAACGCACATAAACAAAAAGCTCTTTGGGGTCCTTTATGTTTGTAAAAGACTAAGGGATTTTTGAGACCAAAAAAAAAAAAAAAAAAAAAAAATCAGAAAATCACTGGATTATCCCCCAGCCTTGACAGATCCCTTTCTTCCTAGGATCTCACACTGAGCTATTGTTTTGCAATTCCAAGAACCAAAGAAATGTCCTGGCTGGCCCTAGCCCATTGACCTTTATAGCTCAGGAAGGGACTTTTCAATGACCTGAGGGACTGTGCCAAAATTAACTGTTTCCCCCCTGGTTTTTGACTGTTGGTTATTAATTTCCTTTTTCTTTTTCTCATTTTTTTCTTTATTTTTTTCATTCTAAAATTCTCTTTTTTCCTTCCTCTTATTCATATATCTCTAGTTTGTTAGTATCTACTTATTCTTGTCTGGCACTTTGTTTTGATTCTGTCATAAATTTCATGAGGTGAACTTTGACTGATGGGGACTGAACTTCTCACCAGCTTTTCCCAAATGTAAGCTGACCTCAGGACACCTTGATCTCCAAGTACAGTAGTATATCCAACATGCTGTGGGGTGTCTGGCTATCTCTGCTGAGGAGAGATCAGATCCACAAAGTTCTCCTCAAGACCACTGGCAAGGGTGGCTCAGCCATGATGAAGTTGGTCCAGCACATCCTGACCCGCAAGTTGTCAGCCATGAAGATCACTGATGAGACTCAACAGAACACCTCCAGCCTCTGGAGGAATCATGGAGGTGTGGATCAACCCAACAGAGTGAAATATTTGAAGTGGCAGAGGCTGAGAAAATTCTCAGTCTTGCTGGAAAGGGCACTGGTGGAAAGGAGGTGTTTGAGCTCCCTAGTGGCTGGCGGTGGGGAAGAGAAGAAGGCTGAAGGCTGATGCCATCAGGCAGTGTCTGTTATGCCAGCTGTCACCAGTGCTGTATTGTCCATAGAGACTTAAAGGCAGAAAACCCGCTCTTGGATGTTAGCATGAGAATCAAGATGGCACACAGGGACTTCAGTGGCAAAGTGATCTTTTACAACACGCCGCATACCATCTGCGGCAGCCCCTCTCCTGCTGCCCCCAGAACTGGTCCACAGGCAGAAGTACAACCTGGTGGGCACATGGAGTCTGGAAGTCATCCTGTAGATGGCTGATGGATTCCTGCCTTCTGAAGGATGGAAGCTCGGAGAGCTCGTACGTAGAGTGGGGACTGAGTAGAATCCATCACATTCCCTTCTGGTCAGCCATATGTGAACATCTGCTTGAGAAATTCCTCATTCTCAATCCCAGCAAGAGAGGACCTTTGGGGCAAACTGTGAGGACTCTGGGGATTCTTGTGGGTCCCGAATATGAGGAGCCAACGCTCTGTGTGGAGCTGCTGACTACAAGGACCCTCGGCAGACCGGATTTCGGGGTGCCTGTGGCTTACACACGGAAGGAGGGACCCAGGACTCGCTGACGGGCCAGAAACTCAAGGAGGTAATGGCTACATAGATATGCTCCTGGGTTATAAGAAACCCGAGCTGGAGGGTGACCCTACCCACCACCTTGAAGCCTGAGACTTCAGCCCCCCCCCCCAATACAGCAAGGGTCTCTGCTACCTCAGACCTGCCCTTGCGGCGATGGCCACTCGGAAAGTACTCAGAGCAGCCACGCAGCCAGAGGAGGCTCAGGGGACAGCACAAGCAGGCTGCCAGGCCCTACTCCGCCTGCTGCCTGCAGAGAAATAAGACACCCCCACCCGCACCTCCTGTCCCCTGCTGCCAACAGGAACCTCTCTAGCAGCTCAGCAGGAATTCCTCACTATGGGAGAGAGCTGGCCTTGGCCAGGCCTCTATACAGAACGAATGGCAAAGACAGCCTCACCACACCAGGTCCATGCCCCATGGCTTCTGCTTCTGCCACAGTCTGCCAGCGCTCCTGCCCCACAGACCCAAGTGCCTCTGGGCTGCACCCCACGGAGAGTACCTGTGAGGAGCCACCACCCAGGAAGACCCCAGTGTGTCCCTGCGGCCTCCCGTCTACCCACAGTGTCAGCAGGGGTGCTGGAGACGGGGGGGGGGGGTTGGGGGTGTCCACAGGGAATGCTGGCAGCCCAAACAGGGGCTAGACCCAGAGATTTTGCCCAAGGCGAGACCCCCGCCTCTTTCCACGGCAAGGTCCACTGCTGGCAGGGGACTACTGGGAGCTTCTTCAGGCTGTTCAAATTCAAATCTACAGAAAGAAATCTTTGTCCAAGGTTTCCCAGAAAAAAACTCCAATGAACCTGAAAAAGCAAAGAAATAGGGAAAACATTTTGAGAAACACATGTTGAGTGTGACACAAAGAGTTTCCCATGGCCAAGACACACTGACGACACTTTAGATGGAGGGTGAAGGTCACAAGCACTCTGGAGCCCAGGATGCTGATGTGGGAGACAGGCTGGTGACCCAGGAGGACAGCTGCTGGCACGGCTGCAGCAGAAGTCCTGGCTGCCTCCAGGACAGTCTCCCAACCCTGGGGCAATGTAAACACAGATCCTATCTCCCAACCCTGGGGCAATGTAAACACAGATCCTGTACCTCCTTGGCCCTCAGAGCTCTGTCTGCCAAACCGCCATGGGCTGCGGAGAGAGGAGAGGCTGCGGTCAGCTGCAGGCCACACTCTGCCCCCCC
>ML111572.1:17345-35760 GCA_003697995.1 Taxidea taxus jeffersonii
GGTTGGGGGGTTGATTCCCTGGAGCACTGGCCCTCCTTCTCTGTCCTCTTGCCTGCCTTGTGGGGAGGGCACATGCTCTGTGAGATAAACAAAGACAATTCCAGTGAGGACCTAGGGAGGCTGATGGCTTGAAGCTCGTGCAAGAGAGTGAGCCACCATCCCTTGCTTTGAGGGGAGATTCCAGGAAGGCAGGGCAGCAGGAAAACTTCCTGGCGAGAAAGAAAGACTGTGATGTGCCCCAGGCACTTTGTGGACACCATCCAGTCTGATGAGTCAAAGGGTCTGAGTGCAGAGTGGGCTGATCTACAGCCCAGACCTGTTCCAGATCCTTCTCTTGTTCTGGCCCACTCAAAACTGGCCGCCTTTGGGGTCATTCAGAAAATGGGTCCAAGCAGCAAGGACACACATGGTGTGCATTGTCCATGAACTCCATGGAGATCCACTAGGCTTGGTGCATTGTTCTCAGTGGTCAGAGGGAACAGGTGCAATAGCTTGTCCTTCGCATTGGAAACCACATGCCTTGGACACTGGACTCCTAGAAATGTCATTGAGGTGGCAGACCTCTGACATTTCAAGGGGTACACTATACACGCGGGTCTTAGCCAGGTATCCAGACTGGTTGCAACTCCCCCCTGCCACATCCAAACTGGTCTAGTGCCACCACCATCCCGCTGGGCCAGCATGATGTCTTGTCAAATGGAGAAATGACCAGTTCTCTGCAGGGGCAGTAGTGACAGAGGACTGGAGAATTACAGACCCCTGAGCTTGGGAAGGGCAAAGCGATTTCTGATCCTGCCGGCTGGAAGCAGACGGCTTTTGTCCATTGTCACGAGCACCAAGAATACTGCACTGACTGGCTACACGTGCCAGAGAATGTGCTGATTTGCTCTAAAAACAAAAAGATGTCCCCGACAGCAGCTAAATTGGAGTGGCTGGCTGATTAAGCCGAAAATAAGCCAGTATCTCCCAAATCCACTTGCCCTTTGTTTTGACACAGTTGAGCAATTCTTTAAAAAAGAAGAAATCAGGGTTAAGATTGAAAAATAAATGATCGGAATTCAAACCCATCGGTCTGGTTTCAAAGTTGAGGCCACCTTCTGGCAGCATGAGACCTCAGGGGCTCCGTAGTCACCTCACCTTGCCACCTGTAAGTCTAGACCTGCAGCAGGTTCATGACTGGAAAGAGTTAGTCTTGCTTTTTGTCAAAAAAATAAACCAAAACAATTCGCACCCCACCCCCCCGCCAAATCTTAAATGGGTCGTGAGGTAGTTACCCAAAATAGGATCCGGTCCATCCGCAGTCATCGCACGGTTTCTGGTGGAAACCCACACGGTAACTAGCTGTCTTGGTGGCCTCAACGGCTGTGCTGGGCGCGAGCGGCGGGCCCCCGACACCTGCTCGCGCTCGGCGCAGCAGCCGGGGCAGCAGCGTCTGGCGGGGCTGCGAGAGGCACGCAAGCGCCCGAAGATATTCTGTACAACAAAAACTGCACTCTCCAGCTGCCCACCGAGGGTAACAAGACTTCAGACTCTGTGGCCGAACTGCAAATGGCCATTGCAGAACGGGAAGGGCTGGGTGCACGGTTCCATCCTGCAAGGGTGGGCCAAGGGTCCCGGTGAAAGTCACCGTGCGTGTGTGGGTGTGGACACAGACGGGGCCCGAATTCTGGCACTGACACTTCCCATTCCAGGTTCTGTTCCTGGGTGTTCCTCTGTGAATACCAGCAGACCCCCTAAAGCAAACTCGCTTCAGCAGGGACGGTGCACTCCTTCAGGAAGGGACAGAGGCTTCCCAAGGGCCACACCGGGCGCACCGACATCCTCTGGCGCAGAGGCTGCGGGCGCCTCCCTCCGCACCCACCGTGGAGTACCGCAGAAATTGCTCCAACTCTGACAACCTGTGTGTTGATCGGTTTAAAAGGATCCCCGCCGCACACCATTGCCACTGAGGTGGACACCGCTCGGAAGAAAACACTAGGCTGGGATAGGCTGATAACATCAGCATAATGGTGATAGAGAAAACCAAGGTATGCTTGGGAAAGCTGGGACTCAGGACAAAAGATGGCGAAATTTCCACCATCCACCCCTCATGGCACCAGATGGGGACCTAAGGCTCTGGAAAGAGGGACCAAGAGAGACACTGCAGGAAATGCTGAATACAGAATGAAGGGATCATGAGAACAGCTTGGGAACAGAGTCCAGACCTGGACCGAGGCCACTGAGGAAGGGGTCACCAGAGATCCAGTGCCCCCCCTCCTTTTTTTTTTTTTTTAAATAGAGAGAGAGAGAGCGGTAGAGATGGGGTCAGAGGGAGAGGGAGAGAGAGACTACCAAGCAGGCTTCATGCCTAGCCAGGAGCCTGACACGGAGCTCAGTCTGATGACCCTGAGATCACCACCTGAGCAGAAATCAAGACTCAGATGCTCAGTTGACTGAACCACCCAGGTGCCCCTGAGAGACCCAGTCCCATTTAATTAATGCCTCATTGCCTGCATGGCTGTGTGTCTGGATTTTTGTTTCAGAAAACTCAGTCCAATGGTGTGTGCTAATGAGAGCTAACAACTGTATGCCTGCCCATAGGAGATACCGAGGGCATGCAAGTCCTTAGACCAGTTGCGTGAAAAAAAAGTCTCGCTTTCCCACCATCTCATTTGATTCTAGCTTGGAGAAGCCAACATCAGGGATTGAAGGTAGGTGGTAGGAAAAGCCAGGGAAGGGGAAAGAACAGAGCACATCCCCTTTCCTGAGGCTGAGCTCCATCTCAAGGTCTGAGGTGAAGGAGGGGGAAATTGAGGTTGGAATTGGACTGGTCATGGCAGGGATCATCAGCCCAAGGGACTTTTGAGGGACAGGGAGGTGATAACAGTAATAAAACTGTAATATTCTTCCTCCGTGTACCCTAACAAGCTCGGCCCGGCAAACGCCAACCATCAATACACAGGTTTGAACAAGGAAGAGTAAGAACAGATTGGAGAAGGTGAAGGGCAGCAAAAGTGTAGGTCTTTTCTCCTCCGCACTGCAGGGTGGCTGAACTTGAACTCAACCCCAGGTTCTCCTACAACTGCAACTGATTTGTTCTCTTGTATTGGAGAGCCACCTTTCTCCCTGCTCTCATAGAAGCCGACAAGACTGGAGGGCTTTGATTTTCTGAAATGTTACGCCCTGATTCTCCCAGGAAGGGGAAGGGTTTCGGGAATGGGTGGAGGGTTAAGGAGAGAGAGATTCTAGAACATTCCCTACACAAATAAGGAGAAAGCCAGCAAATACAAAGGCACAGGACACCTTTTAAAGCTAATGTTGCATCTGCTAGTTGTAGCTATAGCTGCTTCCTGACCACCTGTAGATCTGTGCTCTCTAGAAATCTGTAAGTAAATTCTGCAAGACTTGCCAAGACCAATCTTATTGCATAGTTGTGAGATTGGCCCCGGAGTCTAAAACTGGCTGGAACTTAGAATTGGTTCTGCTTTCCATGCTCCCAGGGTTTGCCGTGTTAACAAGGATCCTGTGGGAGAACCCAGCACGGCTGGCCACTGTGGGCTTTTCCTGGTCCCAGTCTGCCCCTGTCACTTGCTTCCTGAAGGTCCCCAGGATTTGGCCTAGTCCTTCCTTCCGTTCTCTAGAAGATGCCTTCTCTGTATTGAAATGAATAGTACAGGCTAAATGTATAGCGCTCACTCTTTCTCTAATATCTCCTCCAAGTTTTTGTGTGAGTGTGTTTGTTTTTTAACCACGAATCACTTTTAAGTGATAAGAAATTTATGGATTATAATGTGAGGGCCACATAGAAGACCCCTTAGATAAATGGGTTAAAGACATAAGCAATTTCGTTGCTTTAAACACTGTGTAAGTGTATAATAGAATGACCACCACCTCCTCAATAATAACCAATATTCGAATAAAACAATGAAAACATTTGCAAATCAGTAAAAGTCTAAGTCTTCACAAGGGTTTATGAGGCCATGCATGATGGCCCCTCGTCCTCACCCTCCTCCTGCACCTCATCAGCCCCCTCAGAGGCACACGCCAGGGATAGGCAGGCCTCTCCGCTCCTGCTGGGTCTCCACCTGGGCCGCCCCCACCCCGGCCCCTGGGATCTACATGGCTACTCCCCTATTTCCTTTAGGGCTCGACTCTGTTGTCCCCTTTAGGGCTCAACTCTATTGTCTCCTTCTCTGGGATAAAGGGGGGGGGGAGACCTGCAGGCAGCTGAACCAATAAAAAGGAGTGGGAAATGGAAACAGAAGCCTCAAACTTTAGATTACCCAGACTCATGAAAGGCTAATTGTCAGACTATACCCTGACGTGTGTCATAGCTCAAGTTTTGTGTGTGTGTGTGTGTGTGTGTGTGTGTGTGTGTGTGTTTTGCTATTTACTTCAGAGATAGAGAGAAAGAGAGAGTGGGGTGAGGGGCAGAGGGAGAGAGAGAGAATCTGCAGCAGACTCCCCATTCAGCAGGGAGCCTGACTTGGGGCTCGATCCCACGACCCTGAGATCATGACCGGAGTCAACATCAAGAGTTGGAGGCTCAACTGATTGTGCCACCCAGGCGCCCCGCAGCTCACATTGTTTCCACACCAGTTTGCTTTGACTCACACACCTTTCTTAACAGCCTTATTGGGATGTAATTCACATACCTAAAATTTGCCCTGTTCAAGGTGGTTTTTGATTTAGTCACTAAATGGGTTGGGGTTCAACAATCCCATTATCTGATGTGTTGAATTCCAGAGCATTTTCATCATCCCCCAAAGACTCCCTAACCCATTAGCAGTCACTGCCCATTTCCCCTTTGGCCTTGGTGCCTACCAGCTACGAACCTACTTTTTCTTTCCAAGACGGAATTGGACGATGTATACAATTATTCCGTGGCTCCTTCCCCTCAGCGTGTTTTCAAGGCTTCTCCACCCTTACGTGGGCAAGACCGCAGACTTCCGGGGAACCATGATCCCCAGCGAAGCGCCCTTGCTCCACAACCAGGCCAAGCTTGTGGACCCCGTGGACAGGAAACCCACTGAGGTGGAATGGAGATTCACTGAGGCAGGAGAGCGAGTCCGTGTCTCCTCAAGATCAGGAAGAATTATCCCCAAACCTGATTTTCCCAGGGCGGACGGCATCGTCCCTGAGACATGGACCGATGGTCCCAAAGACACCTCCGTGGAAGATGCTCTAGAAAGAACCTATGTGCCCCGTTTAAAGACACTGGAGGAGGAGGTGATGGAGGCCATGGGGATCCAGGAGACGCGGAGACACAAGAAAGTCTACTGGTACTGAACCCGGGAGAGCAGCCTCTCCCCTCCTCGTCATGAAGGCCAGGGCCACTCTTCTACGGACCCCAATAAAGAGCCATGAGTCTCCCCCTCAAAAAAAAAAAAAAAAAAAAGCAGGTGTCCGCACTGCCTTGCCTTCCTTTTTCACCAAATACCCATCTCTGGTATGGAGACATCAAATTTTTGTCCACCACTTCTTTATTATCTTTTTCTTGAGAACACTGCACATTATGTTCACCTCAGGCCAAAGAGCATCCTGCAGACTTTTCGAGAAACAACTTTGTTATTTCCTGACGCAATTTTATGTGTTTCTTTCACAGTTACTAAGGGCTGTGTGACTCTGGCCAGAGAGGCTATATGGTAAACTTGTATGTTCACTAAGTTTACTTTCAGATAATACACTAAAAATAAATCCTTAAAAAAAAAAGAATTCATTTATTTATTTGACAGAAAGAGAGGGAGCATGAGCAGGGGGAACGGCAGGAAGAGGGAGGGGGAGAGGCAGTCTCCCTGCTGAGCAGGTAGCCCAATGCAGGGCTTGATCATGACTTCAGCCAAAGGCAGATGCTTCACCAACCGAGCCACGCTGGTGCCCCAGAAATAAATCCTTTTAAAATCTCAGATATATGTCCAAAAAATCAGATGACCTAATTAGTCAAAATAAATCAGAACTAACACACAAATACACACACACACTCATACACACTTACACAGTCCTAAAAAAAATCAGGGTATAAAATGTTATACATAGAATATTTCATCATGGAAAAAATAAATAATTAAGTATGCAGGAAATCAGTCTATAGAGATATACAGTAAATATTACCCAAGTTTTTCTTTTAGTGAGATTATTATAGATTTTTGTTTGTTTGCTGAGCAGAGAGCCTGATGCAGGGCTTGATCTCAGGACCCTGGGATCGTGACCTGAGCCGAAGGCAGAGGCTTTAACCCACTAAGCCACCCAGGTGCCCCCCAAGTATTGATTTTGACCAGTGTTTTCACAATTTGTGGTTGACCAACTTATTTGGAATCCGTGTACCTGGGGTGAGATGAAGGGCATGGGAAATGAAGAAGGAGGTTTCATTGGGAAGATATTGCTTGAATCAAATCTTAGAAGATGACTAGATGCTCCCCAAGCTGGCAGGTTTTGGGGAGAAGGTATGGGATGGGCAAAGACATCTCATAGACCAGCATAGTGCCCCAGCTCCTGAAGACTGTCTCCAACAGGAAGGGCTGATGGGCTGGTAGGGAAACAGATCCTGGGCTATACTGTTTCCCTCCCAATCTTGGCCTCCTCCAATCTCCAGTCTGGCTGGAGTCCTCGGAGGGGCAAGTTTTACAATCATCCCTTGACCCTAACACACTGTGCAGTTGGAAACCAGACAACAAATGATGGCTTCAGGCCAGCTCTGGTCCACATGGATGGACCCTGTTTAGGTGTATTTGGCCGAGTTCCTTCTCTACTGAAGGCAGGGGAAGGTGGGCGAGTTCCTTTGATTTTTAATTGGCAACCACTAATTCATATTCTAAAACATGCTGAGGGCTCAGCTGTTGGCAGATGAAACATCCCTGCGGGCGTTTGGATCTGACCTCTGGATTAGACATCGTGCCTGGGTTGCTCAGGCATGTGGGAGGGCACTGAAGCCTCGGACTTATTTATTTCAGTGTCCCCACCCAGGGCTTAGTCTTTTGTAGGAGTCTATACATGTTGTTAATGGGAGTCAAAGGCAATTGTGTGCTGGAAAGTAATGGGCCCTTATACAATGATCTCTAGAAGTTCTTCTGGTGCAGGCCACCATCTGCTTTTTGTGATCGAACTAACTGGTAAGCCCAAATTAGAAAAGGAAGGGGCAGCGCTTCCTCTCCTTAGGTCAAAGCCTGGAGTGTCCTGGAAATCCTAAACTCCATTGATCCTCTGGGACAATTCCTTCCCCTCACCCCCAAACCTATTTCACCTGGTAGTATCAACTTCAGGCCAATAAGCATTTTATCAGAGCTTCAAATGGAAACAGAACAAAACAAGACACATTTAAATTGCCTCCTTTGGGGGGATAGGTGGGCAGTAGAATTTACTGCGCACATAGAGACGGAATTTCTGGAACCTTGAGCCTGGAACTGTATGTGGAGCCGCTGAGGCCCTATGCCCCAAACGGGACAGGACCTCCTTGCAGGAGACCCAAAAACGTAGAACCAGTTTTCTTGGGAGAACTTCTGCTTGGCCATAAAGGGTGAGACAACATTCTGTTTTCACAGCTGAAGATGCAGCCTCGCTTTTCCTACACCTGCTGAGCCTTCTGCCCACAGGCCAGGAGAGCTGGGCCTTCCTGCTTTAAGGCTCCTGTTCCCCAGCTCCTTCTCCTGCCTGACAGTCTTGAGGGCAGCAGCCCATGTTGATTTGTTCTAGATCCAAGACTCCCAGGAGAGTGCCTTTCACCCAGAAGAGAAATGAAGTACAGCTGTCACATTGTGAATAACAACTGGGCTTTTGGTATCAGGCTATTTGAGTCTGATTGCTATTCTCACAACTTTTGCCTTTATATCCTCATCTGCAGGAGAGGAAAAATAACCTTGCTGAGTGGTTCATGATTCAGTAAGGTAGTGTGTGGAAACTAGGTAGGATCTGGCAGTGAATGGCAGGTATTAGCACTTTTAAAAGATTTATCAAGAGGGAAGCCTGGGTGGCTCAGTCAGTTAAGCGTCTGCCTTCAGGTCAGGTCATGATCCCAGGGTCCTGGGATCGAGTTCTGCATGGGGCTGCCTGCTCAGCAGGGAGGCTGCTTCTCCCTCTCCCTCTGCCTGCCACTCTCCCTGCTTGTGTTTGCTCTCTCTGACACATAAAGAAATGAAATCTTAAATAAATAAATAAATAAGAGGTTTATTGAGGTATAACTGATAAACATTAAGTTTCACATATTTAAGTGTATATTTGGATGAGTTTTAATATATGTCTATAGCTGTAAAACCATTGCCATGATAAAAATAAAGATATCTACTCCCTCAAAAGTTTGCTTATGCCCCCTTGGGAATCCAGCCTCCTCTCTTCTCCAAAAACAATTCCCTTCCCAAGCAAACAGTAATATTCTTTTTGTCAATGTGGATTAATTTACATTTTCTAGAATTTTCTACAAAGGAAATCATATAGTGTGTATACTGTTTTTGTCTTGTCTCAACAGAGTTATCTTAAGAACCATGAGTGTTGCTGTGTGCAAAAGTAGTTCACTTTTTTTTTTACTGCTGAGTAATATTCCACCATATAGATACAAATTTGTTTCTCCTTTTACCTGTTTGTGGACATATGTGCCATCACCAGTTTCTTCTTATTACAAATAAGCTGCTATGGTCACTTGTGTACAAATACTTTCCATTTCTCTTGGGTAAGCGCTCAGGAGTACAATAGCTGGGTCAGACGGTAGGCCTGTGTAGAGCCTTCTAAGAAGGTGTCAAACTGTTTTCTAAAGTTGTACCATTTTACATTCCCACCAGCAACGCGAGAGATTTTACTACTTCTCACCATCATCAACACTTTTAATTTTAGCCACTGGTGGGTAGAATAGTGGTATCTTATTGTGGGTTTAGTTTAGCATTTCCCTAATGGCTAATGACGGTGAACTTATTTTCATTTGCCATCTGCATATCTACTACCTTTTGCCCTTCTTTGACTGGGTTTCCAGTCTTGTTATTACATTGTAAGGTGTACACTTACCGCTTCTATGAGGTCTAAAAAAACAGCCCATTGAGGTACACTTCACACACCGAACAATTCACTCATTGGCAATGTACAATTAAATGTCTTTCATTTTATCCACAGAGTTGTGCAACGAATACTGCAATTAATTTGTAACCCTTCCATCAGGGCAAAAAGTAACCCACAACCTTTAGCGGTCAACTCACATTGTCCCAAACCCACCTTGCTCCCATCCACAGACAACCACTAATCTACTTTCTGTCTGTATAGATTTGCATATTCTGGATGTTTTATGTCCGTGGAATTATTTCCCTTTATCTTTTTGTGACTGGCTTTTATCACTTAGCATGTGTTCAAGGCTTATTCATGTTGTAGCATGCATCAGTCCTTCACTTGTCTTTAATTATGCAATAACATTCATGATACAGACATACTGCATTTTATTTATTCATATTTTTTAAGGATTTTATTTATTTATTTGACAGACAGAGATCACAAGTAGGCAGAGAGGCAGGCAGAGAGAGAGGAAGGGAAGCAGGCTCCCTGCTGTGCAGAGAGCCCAATGCGGGGCTCGATCCCAGGACCCTGGGACCATGACCCGAGCCGAAGGCAGAGGCTTATCCCACTGAGCCACCCAGGTGCCCCTATTTATTCATTTTTTAACTCACATCGAGCTGTCTCTGCTTTTCAAGTCTTACGAATAATAACCCTGTGAACATTTGCATACGAGTTGTTTTATGTGAACGTGAGCTTTCATTTCTCTCGGGTGTATACACAGGAGGAGAGGTGCTGGGCCATATGGCAACTGTATGTTTCACCTTTTGAAGAACCGCAGATTGTCACCAAAAGCGGCTGTACCATCTCACGTCCCCCTCCCCTCCCACCCCCTCCCCCTGGGCCCTGGGTTCCCTGCGTGTCCCAACATTCTCATCCACTTGTGCTAATATCCGCCTTTTTTATTACCTCACCCTTGGGGATATGAAATGGAATCTCATTACGGTTATAAAGTGCTTTTTGAAGGACAATTTTTTTTTTTAATTTGAAGAAGTTCAGCTTGTTAATTGTTTTTTTTTTCCCCCATGGGCTGCACTTTTTACATTCTATTTAAGAAATCCTTTTGGCAAATCCAGTATTTTCTCTTATTTCCACTGCCCCCGCCCCCAAGAAAGTCCTATAGTTTTAGCTTTCAGATGCATGTCTATCTATGGTCCATTTTGAGTTAATTTTTGCGTAAGGTTGAAGTTTACCATTTTGCATATAGCTAGCCAATTGCCCCAGCTCTGTTTGTTAAAAAGATTATTCTTTCCCCAAGGCATTGTCTTGTGAAAATCAACTGGCAGTCTATTTTCAAAGACTACTTTGAAGTAGTCTTACTTAGGGATAATTTTGCTTCATGCTAAGGCAATAATATCCTTGTGAGTCTTCTACCTCATGCCTTTTATCTAACAAAGTTTTTCCATTTTGGCCCGTGCCACCCAAACTATTCCCAATCCTGTGTGAACTTGGGAGATTTTCCCATTTGTTCCTTTCAGGTGTTTTTTTTCTCCTGGTCTAGTATAGTTTCGTCATATGCAAATTCCAGTTACTTCTCAGTGCCAGACTTGAGGGGAGCCCTCGGCAGACCCCGAGAGCTCTTTCTCTCTCTGCAGCTCTTTCCACCTTGCTCCTCTGCCCTGCAAACTCGATTGCCTTAGCCTTCATGAATTCTCATCTGAGTCCACTCAGAGAAACTGCTAGATTAAAAAAAAAAAAAAGATTTTATTGGGCGCCTGGGTGGCTCAGTGGGTTAAGCCTCTGCCTTCTGCTCAGGTCATGATCCCAGGGTCCTGGGATCGAGCCCCGCATCGGGCTCTCTGCCCAGCAGGGAGCCTGCTTCTCCCTCTCTCTCTGCCTCCTTGTGATCTCTGTCTGTCAAATAAATACATAAAATCTTAAAAAAAAAAAAAGATTTTAGAGAAAAAGAGAATGCCTGAGCAGAGGGAAGGGACAGAGGAAGAAGCAAACTCCCAGCTGAGCTGGGAGCCTGATGTGGGGCTGGATTCCAGGACCCTAGGCTCATGACCTGAGCCGAAGGCAGATGCCCAACTGACTGAGACACCTAGGTGTCCTGAAACCGCTGGATTTTTTTTACCTAGGTTCCCCTCTCCCTGAACTGCAGCCTTGAAATTCCCCCCAGGCTGTTATCTGGGGCAACTGCTGGGCTCACTTTATTGGGTTTCCTCTGTGTGTGTTCTTTGTTTCTTACGCTTTCTTTCCAGGAGACTTTACCCTGTCTTGGGGCTTTAAGCTCTATCTCTGTCTCCAGGCTGGGATTTGACTTTGAACACTAGTTGTATACGTGCCAGCGCCGATCTTTGCCATTTTGCCTCTAGATCCATTCCCTGCCCATCTGCTGCTCTGTGACATCGAGGGTGTAGGGGTCTGAGCCCTGTAGCCTGCGTTTCTTAGGCTCCTCTGTCAGCCAGCGTCAGGTTGCATTTGACCCAGAGGAGGTACCGGTGGGAGAATGGAGGACAGGAGGCAGGAAAGGTCACAACATGTCTAATCCTCCTCTCTTGGCCTTGGAAGCATCTCTGGAAGAGGCTGCAGCAGCTCGACACAACCACCTCTGCTGTCTGGTGACCTTCTCTTCCCCTAACACCACCTCGGCCCTTCCTGCTAATGCTGGTCTCTTTGGGGCTTGCCTAAATCCTATTTGGCTTCCCAACAATTCTGCCACCTGTGTAACCATTTGCTCTGTTTAGAGTACAGTGGGTTCTGTCTGCTGACAGGGCCTTAGCTGAGACAGCTCTCTAACGAGTATCTCAAAATAAACACATCTAAAACTAACTCTTGATTTCCCTCCCAAGCTGCTCTTCTTGGTGCTTTCTTCATTTGAATTCGAGTATTTGTCTTCAACTCCACTTCTCTCACTGCCCCATTCTAAGCCATCATTAACTCTCGCCTGGACTATTGCAGTAGACTTCCAACTTGTCTTCCTGCTTCCCTAGTTGATCCTAGCAGAGTGATCTTTCTAAACTGTAAACCAGAGTATGTTGCCTTTCTGTTGAAAACATTTCACCGGTTTCTTGGTCAGAAAAAAAAGCAAAGTCTGTACAATTGCCCCTCCAAGGCACCCAAGTACCTCTAGGATTTCATGTTCTAGTACTCTCCACCATCACATTCTCTTCTAGTGACACCAACCTCACTGGTCTTCTTAAAACCTACCAGGATATTCCTGCCTCAGGGCCTTTGCACATGCTATTTTCTCACCCCAGAATGGTCTTTCTCCAGTATCCACGTGGTTCTCAATCAGCTTCCTGTTTGTGTTCAGTTCTCACTTCATCAGAGTCCTTTTCTGATCACCTTGCTCATAACACTACACTCTCCTTCATTGTCCCTTTACTGTTTCATTGTTCTTCGCAGCACTTTCACTACTTTATGTTATATATATATTTGTCCATGGTGTGTCTGTTCCCACTGGAATGTAAGCAGGAGAACAGGGACATTGGTTGTCTGCTATACCCCTAGTCTCTTAGTACTGGGCATTTTAGAAATAAAAATAAAATGTGTATCAAGATCGCTTTGCATCAGGCGCAACGCTAAGCGCTTTACACGGAACACACAATGTCTTTTCACTTACAGAGCCCAGAGCTCTATGCCAGGTGCAGAGGGTGCGGACCATTCGTGAGAAAGCCTCAGCAATCCCGAGCGGGTGGCGCTGGGGATCAGCTCTGCGGGGAGACGGAGCCTCTGCCCCGCTGGGGCCCGCCCACGGCGCATGCTCCGCGGCGGCGCTGGGTCGGGCGGGGTCTCGGCGACACTTCCCGGCGGTCCGCAGTGCCGATTGGCGGCGCGCGAAGCCTGAGCCGGGAGGGGCACCTGCCCCCGCGTCCGACGGTCCCCGCCCCTTCAGGTGCCCAGCTTAACTAGCGGGCACTGCGGCTCTGGGCAGTGGCACGGGAGGACCGGTGCGGGTGAGTGTCGCCGGGCTGCGTCGTTGGGTGCGGGTGCAACAGCTCGGGCCTCCGCGCGCGCCGCCCCCCCAACCTCTCAGGCCGGGCGGGACCCCCCTGCGCTTTGGCTCCTGAAGGAACCCGCCTGGAGCACCTGCAGGCGCCTCCTCTGCGGGCCGCGTGGTCCAGGTTTCGCGGGGCTCTCCGAAGTTGCCCTTCCTTCCGTGGGAGCCCTCCGACTTCCTGGACGGGAGCGGTCGCAGATCAGCGAAGCCGCCCGGAGCCCTCGGTATTGCACGGGTATGCCGGAGGAGTTAACATAGGTTAACTACCGCGGGTGTCTGGAGCGTAGGAGAGTTTAAGGGGAGCCGAAATTATTGGTGGTGGTGTTGACATTGTCATTACTAGGAAGCAAAATGGGAGGCTGCTTTGGGGCTTTGCTTTTCCTCAACCACCCAACTTTTGGACTGACCCCTGTCTCATTTTTCAAAATCTGTCCCGTGCATCTCAGGTTTGGGGGCCCTCTAGAGATCCTAAGGATTCAAAGTTGAGTCAGACTCCAACTGGGGCGAAAGGAGGGCTGATGGAGCACTTTCTTGCATTGTTACAGTGTAGAGAGAACTGAGCTGGAAGTTGCTAAGAGAGCCCAGGAAAACATAGACTCCAGCCTGGAAGGGGTTTTTTTCTCCCTGTACACTCCTAAATCATCATCCTTCTGAGAATTACTTGACTAGTTGGTTGGAAGGAAACGTGAACAGGGCGACATATGCGGGTAAGGATCTTCAGTAAGGATCTTCAGCTACTACTGTCTTGGAGCTTCTCTGCAGACAGCTGGTCCAGGTTCTGTGGGATCGGTACCCAGTGGGAAGCATCTGCTGCCAGAAGATTCTTTGTTTTAAATTGTGGGCACCACCTTTCTTTTTTCCTTTTCAATCCACTCCCTGTTTCCTAGTAAAAGTGGGCTCTGGGGAGGTTGAATTATGATAAAAGGCAGCCTGGGAGTATACAGCCCTCCCCAACTACCACAGAGAAATAAAAGCTTGTGAGTAAACACCAGGAGAGCTTGCTTTGACAGTGCAGGTCAAGGTTACATTCTTCTCTGCCTAGATGTTCAGGGTTCCTCATGGCTTTGGAGAAGCCCAAAGGACTTGCACTGGCAGAATTCACTATGGTAATCTCCTGAGAACCTACCTCTTAAGATTTGTGGAATATTCAGGCACAAATCTAAAAAGCAGCCGTATTGTATTGACATACAAGAACAAGACTTATTTTAAATAAACAGTTGTATAAATTTTGATGTCTGTATACTCCTACGAAACCATCAATACATTCAATATAGTGAACCTGTGCATCGCTCTCAAAAGATTCTTTGTGCATACCCCCTTGTAATCCTTTCCTCTTGCCCTTTTTCTTAGGCAGCCAGAGATCTGCTTTCTGTCCATAGAGATTAGGTTGCATTTTCCAGAGTATTATATAAATGGAATCATATGTTTTATTCTTTTTTTGGGGGGGGTCTGGCTTTCATTCACCATAATTATTTTAATATTCATCCATGTTTTGTGTTCATTCCTTTTTATTGCTGAAATATCCATCTATCTATCTATCTATCTATGTATATATCTCCATCCATTTACCCATTTGGGGTATTCAGGTTTTTCCAGTTTTTGTTTATTACACACAAATCTGTTATAAACATTTTTATACAAGTCTTTGTATGGGTATCCATGCATGCATCTTTTTTTAAGTGATTATATTTTTTAAAAATGCAGGATGCCTGGGCTGTAGCTCCAGTTTTGCCTCTAACCATCCAGATTCCTTGGGAGACTCATTTCGCTTTGCCTTTAACATTCAGCCCCAAGGTCTTTGCTGTGCTGTGATTTTGCACCATCACTGGTGGAAACTAGATCATCTTTGTTGGTGGTTGGAGAGTCTCAGAAGGGGAAACAGGTGGCCTTCTATCCTCTTTCTCTTTCAGGTTCTCTTTCATTTCACTCTTTTCCTTGGATGACATATTTATTTTATTTGTTTTATTTATTTTTAAAAATTTATTATTACTCTTTTTTTAACTGAAGTACAGTTGACACATACTATGTTAGTTTCAAGCGTACAACATAGTGGTTCAATGTCTTTGTGTACTGTCTTGTGTTCTCCACAAGTGTAGCTACCATGTTTCACTGTGTAACTCTGTTCCAACACCATTGACTCTATTCCCTGTGCTGTGCCTTTCATCCCTGTGACTTACTCATTCCATAACTGGAAGCCAATCCCCTTCACCCATTTTGCCCTTTCCCCTACCTGCTTCCCTCTGGCAGCCATCAGTTCTCTGTATTTATGGATTTGTTTTTGCTTTTTGCTTGTTTATTTATTTTTTAAAATATTTTGTTTATTTATTTGACAGAGAGAGAGAGAGAGAGAGAGATCATAAGTAGGCAGAGAGGCAGGCGGCGGGGGTCAGGCTCCCTGCTGAGCAGAGAGCCCAATGCAGGGCTCGATCCCAGGACCCTGAGATCATGATCTGAGCAGAAGGCAGAGGCTTAACCCACTGAGCCACCCAGGCACCCCGTTTATTCATTTTTTAGTCTGGCTTATTTCACTTAGTCTAACATTTAGGTGACAAATATGAATCCTGATGTGTAATTCTGGGCAAGAACAGAAATAGACAGTGGGAGGCAAAAACTAATACTCAGCTTAAAAATGAGAACTTAAAAATATTTAAATTGCAGTGAGAAGGGAAAAGGTGGGAGGCTCACAGGCTCTGGAATTTTGTGGATCTTCCTCTTTTTTTCAGGCTATTGTCTAAGTCCTCTTCTCCATTTTTTCTCCAGAACAGTTTGGTGAACCTCATGGTGAGAGGGTGAGTGGGTATGCAGGGCTCCAAAGGTCACATGGTAACTCTTGGTGGCAAGTGGGGGAGTTTCCTAGTAAAAACATAACCTTTTTTTTTTTTTGTTTGTTTCTGATGTGGCTGGAGTCCTCTGTTTCCTATTTGCCCTTGACCTGATGTTTACCTCCCCTAAACCTGGTTCAGAACTTTTTATGGGAGCGTTCATCTACCAACATCATGTGTGTAGTGAAATTCTGACAAATAACACTAGGCTATTTTCTACAGAAGGAAAATGCAGCTCCTGGGATTTGTGGTCTGTTTGGTCCTTGGGACCCTGCATTCCAAGGCGTCCAGAGACAAGCTGGCAGCTTTGGATCCGGAGACAAATATGAATGTGGTACGTTTCTCAAAGTCTCAAGGATGCTTTTAAAATGCTTCTATGACAGACGTCAAGGATTTTTTGCAATTCCGTTATGTGGGCTACATGAGGCCACAAACTGATCTCTTTATACAGTATTGCACTTTTCACATTCTCTGAATCTTAGATTCAGTTTGCTGACTTTCCCCCAGGTAATGTGTATTTTATGAACTGCATTTAGCAGTTAAAACTACGTATTTCTTAGTGCAGGAAAAGAAAATTTTATAAGTTCGTTTCACTTTTAAGTTAACTGAATTTGTTGAAAGAATGATAAAAATGTAGCAAGACTTGCCAAGAATGTTACTGCCAACTGCTGCTTATATAATATCGTGAACAAGGAGTGTGATAGCAATGTCCAGGGAATATGGTTCAATACAAAAACCAAAATAATCTGAAAAAAATTTTTGTTGGAACAAATAAGCAATATAATTTGTTGAGTAATTAACACATTTCAAAGTTACTAATTGTAAGTAAACAATAAACCCAGGAAATCTCATTTAGGCATAAAATATTGGGAAAATGCAAATGACTAGAGAAAGTAACTATTTTTTTAATTTATTATTTCTTTTAGAGAGAGAGTGAGAGAGTGAGCATGGTGGGGAGGAGCACAGGGAGAGGGAGAGAAAGAATCTTAAGCAGATTCCACGCCCTGTGAAGAACTTGTTGCCGGCCTCAATCTCCCCACCCTGAGATCATGACCTGAGCTGAAATCAAGAGTTGGACGCTTAACCAACTGAGCACCCAGATGCCCCCAAAATAGCTACTTTGAAGCAGATGATGCAGTGACCCCACTGAAGAATCAAGCCCCTCTTAGAGGCAGATAAATCCATAGTGAGTCAAGAGAATATAATCAGGTTCTTAGGGTCAAGGTTTACTTCTCATCCCCAATTTTTTCTTTTATTTCTCCCCCTCCTTTGAGGTTTTTTTTTCTATAAGAATGATACAATTAAATTCTTTCAAATACTTGTGCTAGAGAGGTGCACTTGTGCACTTGTGCACTTGTGCACTTGTGCACTCACTTACATTAAATCTAAATAATCGAATTCTCCATATCCCACCGAGTTCCTGATTAGCCCTCCTTCTTGGACTAGAGAAGTGATTTTGATCATACTTTCCTGTTTCTCATCTCTTCTTGTTCTTCAGCTCCACCTTGCCATTGTGCATTCTCTTAGTGTCCTTTGTTAGCATTCGCTTATTAGTTCATTGATGAAAACGGATTAGTGCTATGCTCTGTTTCCCAGGACAGGGCCTCTTAAAATGAAGATAGTGGTAGACCGTGATATTAGCTGGCATATTTAGAAAAGAAAGAAAGAAAGAAGTGTGTTTATTTGTGAAGCCAGGATGGAAACAGAGAGGCCCAAAGCAGTGGTGAAATCAGACACATTTGGTGTAGAACAGGCTTGAATGTCGAAACCAAGGTTAAATCAATGCCTGTCAGTGGAACACACGGATAAAAGAGGTGGGGGATTTATTCTTGGATGGAACGTGCTGCCTGATGGAGCACGCTAAAATTCCAGTAACAACTTTTCTTAAAGCCTGGAGAATGTCTGCGGACATTTTATCTTCTCCTTTGCCTGCTAATATGGGAAGAATGTGTCCCATTCTGTCCAGAGATTTTCCAATATTCTTTTTCTCTGTAGAGTGAAATTATCGTTCACTGGGGTTTCCCTAGTGAGGAACACTTCATCGAGACAGAAGACGGATATATTCTTTGCCTTCACCGCATCCCTCACGGGAGAAAGAACAGTTCTGCCAAAGGTATGGATGTTTCCGTGGTGAGGCAGGAACACTCGGAGGAGTACTGGCATGGATGGAATTTCGCTGGTTTTCATGTCTGTGACCAAGTTAAGATTTAACCTGGAAACATTGAAATGGGATTATTTTTTAGGCCAGAGTAACTAAAAGCGTCACATGTATGCAAGACATATAAAAATACTACTTGGAAAGAACTAAGGACGAGTCATCTTATTTCATGTTTTGCTTAGGGATTCAAAGGTCGGTTTTGTTTGAGGATATGCTGAAATCGCTGCTTTCCTTGTTATAAGGAAGCATCTGATTCCTGAAATGTTTTGAGCATTAAAGAGATAGCTTTTGCTGGTTGAAAATTAATTGATTGTGGGACGCTTGGGTGGCTCAGTTGGTTAAGCGGCTGCCTTCGGCTCAGGTCATGATCCCAGCGTCCTGGGATCCAGTCCCACATCCGGCTCCTTGCTCAGCAGGGAGCCTGCTTCTCCCTCTGCCTCTGCCTGCCTCTCTGTCTGCCTGTGCTCACTCTCTCTGACAAATAAA
>ML111572.1:35860-88371 GCA_003697995.1 Taxidea taxus jeffersonii
CTGGATCCCAGGACGCTGGGATCCAGTCCCACATCCGGCTCCTTGCTCAGCAGGGAGCCTGCTTCTCCCTCTGCCTCTGCCTGCCTCTCTGTCTGCCTGTGCTCACTCTCTCTGACAAATAAATAAATAAAATCTTAAAAAAAAAAAAGAAAATTAATTGATTGAATAGGCAAGATATTCACATGGTTCAAAACTTTAAAGGAAATAAAAAGCCACCCAGTGAAATCCTTCCCTCCTGTCTCGCTGTTCACTTCCCCAGGTCTGTGTGCATCCTTCCAAAATCTCTTGAATTTCTTAACTCTAAAAAAATCTCTTTAGAAACAAATATAAACATAGATGATTCTTTCCCCCTGTTTCTATTTTAATGCAAAAGGTGGAATATAATGCATATTCTTTTGTTCATTGAATTTTTTACTTAATATTTTGGAGATCTTTCCATACAGTACATAGAAGACTTCACCGTTCAGTTCTGCAGGCACTGGGCGTTCTGTCACACGGTGGTACCATGACTTATTTAACAGAGGTCCTAGGGATGGGCATTTGGGCTGTTTATAGTCTTCTGGTAGAAGACAGATCTTGCTGCTGAAAATAACCTTGTGTGGGTACAAGTTTGTTTATAAGATCCTCTTCCAGAAATGGAATTTTTGAGTCAGAGGATGTTGTGTACATTTGTGATTTTGATAGATATTGGTAAATTGCTTTCTATGTGGTCTTGCTCTAGTAGTTACTCTCGCCTCGCTAGCAATATATGAAAGTGCTTGAAGCTTTGGAGATATTATTTATCTTCCCATAGCAAAACTGCAGTTTCCAGTTTATATTAATGAATTTCTAGACAGACTACTTGAAATTGTTAAACATATGTCCGAGTAAAGATCTCATCCCCATTCAATCATCTCTCCAGACTTACCTTATTCTTTAACATTTGCTCTTTCTAGAGCTTTTCCTTGGAAAATTGAGATGGAGATGAAGGAAATTTGATGACGAGCTGTTCTTCAACTAACATTTTATGTGAGCAGAAGGGCCTTTTTGCCTTAATTCTTTCTCAAATTATTATTCAGAGCAAACTAAAAGCCTATGTTAACATGAGCTTTGTAACATTATTCTTTTCTTTCTTTTTTTTTTTAAGATTTTATTTATTTATTTGACAGACAGAGATCACAAGTAGACAGAGAGGCAAGCAGAGAGAGAGGAGGAGGCAGGCTCCCTGCTGAGCAGAGAGCCCGACATGGGACTCGATCCCAGGACCCTGAGATCATGACCTGAGCCGAAGGCAGAGGCTTTAACCCACTGAGCCACCCAGGCGCCCCTATTCTTTTTTTTCTTAATATAATCTGCTTTGTTTTTTTTTCTCCCATAAATTCTGACTATAAGAAGGCATTTCATAATGCGGAAGTAGCTGAGATAACCAGTGCTCTTCTTGAAATTTCTTTCCTCATTCTTGAGATGTTTATGGTTTACACATATGTTATTAAGCTTCCCCCTTCTTGAGTGTTGTAAAAATGAGTAGTGAAATGTAGTGAGGGCTTCTATTTTTTTTCCTACTCAAAACACACAAAATGTATACTTTATTCCAGAGTGAACATCTGATCTTCCCTTGCTTTTTTTCTTTTTTAGTAAACTCTTCGATTTCAGATCTCATATAAAGAAGAATATGTACAGATGGCATTTCTCTCAAAAGTGGTTTGTTGGCTCATAGAATTAGTAACGTGAGTCACTGTTAAAAGAAACCCTGGGGACGCCTGGGTGGCTCAGTTGGTTGGGCGGCTGCCTTCGGCTCAGGTCATGATCCTGGCATCCTGGGATCGAGTCCCATATCGGGCTCCTTGCTCAGCGGGGAGCCTGCTTCTCCCTCTGCCTCTGCCTGCCTCTCTGTCTGCCTGTGCTCTCTTTCTCTCTCTCTCTCTCTCTAACAAATAAATAGGTAAAATCTTTGGAAAAAAAAAAGAAAAAGAAACCCTGCTTGTGTTCCCTCTCTCACTGTGTCTTTCTCTGTCAAGTAAATAAATAAAATCTTAAAAAAGGGGGGGGGGCGCCTGGGTGGCTCAGTGGGTTAAAGCCTCTGCCTTCGGCTCGGGTCATGATCCCAGGGTCCTGGGATTGAGTCCTACTTTGGGCTCTCTGCTCAGTGGGGAGCCTGCTTCCCTTCCTCTCTCTGCCTGTCTCTCTGCCTACTTGTTATCTCTGTCAAATAAATAAATAAATAAAATCTTTGAAAAAAAAAAGAAAGAAGTTTGGTAAAAACATGCTTAGAGAACACCTTCCCCACCCCAGTCCCCAGGCTTCTCTCTCCCAACGGTTAGAGCAGAGGATGCCGCCTGCCAGATGTACGTGGGGACGTATGTCCATACTTCTGCAGGGGAAGCACTGTGCTCCCCAAGGTGGGGGAAGTGAGCACAAGTCTGGATGTGCTCCCGGTGGCAGGAAGGAACCAAGAGAGCTCAACGTGAGATCTGCCCCCGGGGCTAGGGATGCATGCGTGCTTTTGCCTCTGTGTGCCTTGGATTCTTCACCTGTAGAAAGGTTGATTGGCTGGGATGATCCCCAAGGTCCCTTTTAGTCTTGGTCCCTCTGGTTCTATGGTTTCTAGTCCCTACTCTGTTGTTGTCATTGGCAGGCATGCACGCTGCAGTGTGGGGGAGAATGCAGAGCACAGGCGGAAAGCTCTCTGAATCTGGTCGCAACAAGAGGTCCCCACCTGCTCCCTGTTCTCTGAAGAGGTCTCCTTGTAGGGCGTCAGTGAGGCGAGTCTCACCCCTGCTGTGTGCTGAGCACGGGGGAGTGGGTTGGGGGGCCATGACTGCCTGGCTTCTTCATGGTTCGCATGGCCACAGCCACGGCAGAGCCTGGCTTCTTCATGGTTCACGCGGCCACGGCCACGGCCGAGCCTCTTCACCATCCCTCCTGCCCAGGAGCCCCGTTGTCAGTGCTGTTGCTTTGGCTCACGGAAGCCAAAGAGACAAAAAGAATTCCTAAGAGTCCTTGATACCCAACGTGGAACTCATCCTCCTGTTCATGCTGCTCCCTCTCCTGACTTCCTCCTTTCTTAAGAACACCGTAGTCCTCCCAGTGATCCTGCCCTGGAAGCTGCAGAATCAGGCTTGCCTCGGGGCCTCCAGCAGCTGTCAGGTCCTCTCTCAGCCACGGGCATCATGTGTCGCGGCTCCAGTGCTTCTCCGCCTGCACTCGCTCGGTAGGGCCGCCGTCCGGCTTACACTCTTGTGACCATTTCACCGGATGCCAGGAGTCAGCTCACGACCCCAGAGAGGCTTCAGCCGCTTTCATTTTGGAGGCTTGCCGTGTATCAGAAAAAGGAAGAATTTCAAAACAGGTAGATGAAAATTGTTTGTCCTTTAAGACACTAATGCTTTTACTACACCCAGGTATAATGCCCCACATCTGTGCTAATTACAGGGCATTGCGGGGTGCCTTGAACCATTCCCTCATTTACTGGGGAAACAGTGAAACCATCCCACTTACCCCTTTTCAGTAGTTAGTTTTCTCCATTTCTGTGCTCTCCAGCGATGCGGCACGACCCGAGTTGAAGCTGTGTGGTAGTGTCTTCAAGGCCCTGGTCCTCGGATCATACTGAGCACTTCACTTAGATGTTACCGTTGGCCTTTATGGTCCCAGGGTTTGGCCACATGGTTCCTCCTCCCGCCCCTGGTCTCGCCCGTCTTCTGTAGTTTTGCAGGACGAAGCTTCTTTGAGCCCAGAGGTCATTATAGGGTAGGACTACTTGGCCATCCTCAGGGCCCTAACACACGAAGTGACCTTCCAACCTTCTGTTTCTCCGTTGCCTGGACCGTTCACACCACAGAACCCTGAGGCTCCCGTGGGGATGAGCAGAGACCTTTAGCTCCCGCACTTCGGTGATGACAGTTCCGTCTGCAGTGTCTGTGTCTACTCATCGGGGTGGAGGAGACCTCAGGCCTGTCGGTGGCCAGCCGGGTTGACTCGTTAGCGAAGGAACCTTCATCGCTTTAGGCTGGCATGTTAGCCCAGCTACGAGTAACTGAAGTCGTGTCTGCTGTAGTAGTAAGTCTCAAAGAGCGAGGCTCGGGCACTCTGAAATCCGAGCGAGGCATTCCCGTTCTGCCGAGCCCCGCCGGCACTTCAGCTGATGACAGCTGCCTCTCGGATGCCGCTTCCCTGCCCACCATCTTCATTTTTTATACATTTATAAAAATCGTTCTTTCCCTCCCTCCAGGCCCAGCTTAGCCGGCGGCTCTGCTGGATTGCTTGAGCGGGAAGGAGACTTTCTTCCTCGGAACTCCCCAGCCCCTCACTAACACCGCTCTGGACGCGCTTTCCTTCTTCTGCCTTGAGAGGGTCTTACTTCTGTCCTTCTTCCTCTCAGTCTCAGTCACCCACGTGTCCTTCAGCACAGTTGGCAGCATCGTGCCCTCTGCCTGGCTAGGCTGACTGAGAGAGTTCAGAATCGGGGTTCTTAATGGCGTGAAAGCAACATACCGTCTCTCGAGCGAAATGGCCTAGAACCCTGTGCACACACATGTATTCCCTACATGTGTAGAGTGTGTATGGATCCAATAAAGGATACGCTGATTTAGACAATCATTTACCTGTCTGGTCAAGCCCCTGCCAACTGGTCAGCTTGGAACACCTCTTCAGAAAGCTCTGAGTGGCTTGTGGAGCCTGTGTGTGTGCTTCTCGGGCTTACGCCAACGTCTGTCAAGTGTTGAGTTACTCCCACTCTGCACTGACTCCAAAAGGGAATTGAAATTCGGAAATTCATCCTTAGTAGGGAAGTGGTTCTCTTTTCACGTGCTCAGCCTTATTGCAGAAAGTCATGGGATGTTAGCAGCACTAGAAGGATCGCAAGGCCCTGTGTGAGCCGGGGGTTCAGAGAGTTTCCATTTTTAACATACGTCCTTGTGGATTCCAAGGTAGAATCCTTGGGTTCTGGAGCCTGTGTGCTAAATGAACACCCTCGTTTTACTGGGTGAGAGAGAAAGACGTTGGCTTTAAGGCAAAGAACAGTAGCCCAGCCAGTTTAACCCAGAGACAATGTTCTTTGGAATAGAGTATGTGACCTTATGTAACAAGTATTGAGCAAGTTGATCCCATGATAATTAGATTTTTATTTTATTTAAGTAAAACAAGGAAATGCATACTGTCCTGCCTAAAATAGAACAGTGACTACAACAACGCAGACTTCTTGCGTAACTGGGAAATGCATTGTTCATAAAGAAATTGTCAAATCATCTGTAGTGGGTTATTTGTATCGTATTATGTATATACATACATATATACATGCACATATATGATACATACGATATCTGATAGGATCAATGGAAGGTATCTGATGGCCTAATGACTGAAATGGTATTCTGGGACATGAGTAATCATCTTCAGGCAGTTTGAACTTCACCTTGGCAAAGATGCCCCAAAGACGATTTGCCCCTTGAGCTTCTTAGGTCATAACTGAAAATTCACAGTCTGGCTTGTGAATTAGATCTTTGGACCGAAAGTCCATTGGCTTGTATTCTCCTTTGATTGTTTCAGGATTCTAATTATTTCTGGATTTTCTGTTCTTCTCTTCTATGCAGTTCCTGAAGGAACCGTCTCTCTAAGTAAATACTGTGTTCCAACAGACTTCCCAGAGCCCTGGGTGGGCCGAGATGCAAGGCCTTGCCTCCCAGCAACACTGGCCAGATGTAGGGTCATTACTGGGTGCCCTGGCTTGTGGACTCTGACCAACTGAACTCCCATCGAGCTGTGCTTGGCTCTGATGGCTCGCCAGGTAGCGGACTCTGTTCAGACCTTTGCCTCCCGGAGTGGCATGAACCAGTGAGACCTCCGCCTGTCTCCTCCAGTGTGCAGGTTGGGGCAGGAGCAGAGAGGCAGGCTGGAAGGGAAGAGAGTGTCCTCTTAGCACCCTCCTTTCCTGCACCCTCCCCGTCTTCCTCCTGGTTAACGGTCTTACCTACCAGTTCTCTATCCTCACCCTCCTCATCCTCCTGGTCACTTCTTCAGGGAGTACTCCCCAGCCACTCGTTCTCATGGCTCCCTGGATGTTTCCTTCCCAGCATCGAGGGTGGGAAGACCATAGATCATGATGGATTATGTACGTGACAGTGTGCGTGATTTCCACCTTTACTAGACTGTAAGCTTTGAGGCCGAAGCTGCTTCTGATATTTGATTGTCACTCTAGCCGAGGCTTGTGTCTCCGAGAGCTCTTCTGGGGCCGGGCCCTCCTGGGACGCGCTGGAGCAGGGCATCAATGGCCAAGCCATGCTGGTGGAGGACTCAGTCCTGCTGAGCTCAGAGCCAGCCACACATGCAGGTGGGGGCATCCCGCACTGAACATGGAATCTGAGGCCGGTGTGTGAAGACGGTGAGGGAGTGTGTTGGCATCCCTGGCCTGGGGCTTAAGTTCCCTCTCTACTACGGTAACTAGGTGTGTGACCTTGGCAGTTTACTTAGCCTCTTCATCTACTAGCCGGGAAGAATAACACTTGTTTCATAGGGTCTTGTGAAAATTAGGTGAAATAAGGCCCATAAAACATCTTGTGTGGTACACCTGAAGCTCTAGTTTCTGCTTTTAATGAGAAAAAAAAAAAAAAGAAAGAAATCTGCCAGTCGTCTCCTTTGTCTGCTTCCTCAGTAGCCAGCACTCCTGACAGGGAAGGTGTGGAATGTTTATGTCCCTCCTAAATTCCTGTGTTGAACCCTAATGCCCCATGTGGTGGTGTTCAGAGGTGGGGCCTCTGGGAAGTGACTCTGGGTGAACGGGATTCGTGCCCTTCTAGGAAAGAGACCCCAGGGAGCTCCCCTGCCCCTTCTGTGAGGACCCAGTGGAGGGGGTCCCCAGAACACACCAGATCAGCCAGAGCCTCCATCTCGGACTTCCCAGCCTCCAGAAGCACGAGATAGAATCTCTCTTGTTCAGAAGCCGTGCCGTCTATGGTTTTCTGTCGTAGCAGCCCAAATGCATGGATACGGAATGTAATCTACACTGTAAAAAAAGGAGAAAGATGTCTGTGTCAGGATTTGTGTGCTATGCACAGACGGCACTGAAGGGAGAGGGAGCGAGAGAGAAGTAACTGTGTCTGGGGCTCAGGGTCCCCGTGTCTGGCCAGTGCCTCCGTGACGCACTTGCGTCTCTGGACCCCTCTGTTCCTTCAGCTCAAGAAGCTTTCTGATCTAGAGCTGGGTAATTCCCCAGCATCTGGCCAACGGTGAGGCTGCATGAACTCAAGGTACCGCAGTGCGAAGCCCCTCAGAGGCAGGCGGTGGCCGTGGCCAGCAGCAGGGAGAGCCCTAAGGCAGCTTTGTGTGCACCTGGGTTTGGTTCCCGCCACCACGGTGTGCCGACCGTGTGTGCGCTGGGGTGAGTGCTTCTCTTTGGGCCTCGGAGTCTCCATCTGTCAGGTGAGGGGAGTGGGTCAGAGGCCTGGTGCCCTCCTGGGTACACAGTAGGCTAATAAGGCGGCACCCAGGAGAACGCGGATGGTGTACATGGGGTGCGCTTTCTTTCTTTGCTTCACTGATTCCTTTGTGATGGCATCAATTCCACAGAGTTTCCATGAGCTGGCAGCATGTGCCAGACTCCGCATGGGGTGCTGGGGACACTGCCGGGGCTCGCTTGGCCCAGATCTCCGGCCTCACGTTGTTCCATGACCACAGCTGCTGTGGCTGGTGGTGGGGAGATTGGGGTGGTTCTGCAGCCTGCCCTGAGATCCGAGCGTGGTCGTGTCCTCTCCTGTAGAGGGTCACCCCTCTTCAGCAGGGCGACCTCGGAATGTGAGTGATCAGGCTTTCTGAGTACTTCCTGGGGAGAGGCTTTGGTGTGAAGTGAGTTCTCACACACCTCTATCCCTGTTACAGATGAGGAAGCCAGGGCTGTAGGGTGTGCTGAGCTTGCCTGTGCTAAGGCAGCGGGCTTAGGACGGGGTTCCTACCCACGAGGCCCTGGGGATACTGGCGGTGCCCCAATAAAGCCACCGTGTGGGAGGTGCCCTGTGTAGGTAACCTGTGCATTGGCTTCTGTCGCGGAAATTCCTGGCAATGCCTGCTTTGGAGATGAGCTCCTCCTCCTCATTCTCTCCAGTGACTCTAAGTGTTATGACCAAGGCTTCCCACTACTATTTGCTGATCGTGCTTGTGGCTGTTTGGAGGCCAATGCCTCAAACCAGCAGTAAGGGCAGGAATTCACTCCGTCGTCCCTTGATTTGGATAAATGGAGGTCTACTCTTCATAATCCTGGAGAAGGAGCTCTGCAACGACCTCCAGGAGCCTGTCCCATGTCAGCCAGGGATCTCCGGGTTTGGCCTCTCTCTGGCCATTTAGGCAGCGTGTTCTTGGGGCCAGGCTGGTGGAACTGGGGGCGGGCTGTGCTCCCCTTTGGATGAAGCCGCCTTGAACCCAGCTGTGCATGGGCTGCCTCAGAAGAGCTGACGGAGCCTGCCAAGAATAAATCCTTGCAGGCTCTGCCCCTGGAGTTCCTGGTCCCCCGGATCAGGAGCTGGGCCAGAAATGTGTATGGTTTTGAAGTGATCCCGGTGATTCTGACAGGCAGCCAGTTCTAGGACAGGGTGCTTGGCTTGCTTTGAGGTGGCCGAGTTCAAACAGAATACTTGTGAGCACACCTCTTTCCCCTACCACATTATTCTTTAATGACACGGGTGCTTTCTGGAGTAGTGTTTAAAGTGGGGACTTTGGGGGCGCCTGGGTGGCTCAGTGGGTTAAAGCCGCTGCCTTCGGCTCAGGTCATGGTCCCAGGGTTGTGGGATCCAGCCCCACATCGGGCTCTCCGCTCTGCAGACAGCCTGCTTCCTCCTCTCTCTCTGCCTGCCTCTCTGCCTACTTGTGATCTCTGTCTGTCAAATAAATAAATAAAATCTTAAAAAAAAAAATAAAGTGGGGACTTTGGAATGAGAAGAGCTTGGGGTGAGTGTGTAGGTCACTTAAGCTCCCTCTCCCTGGCAGGCATCGTTTCCCTTATGGGTAGCATGGCGGTGGGTCTTTGCATCTCTCTTGTGACAGCATAATCCATGTAGAATGCAGCACCAGATCTGTGATCGGGAGCTGTTGGGACAAATAATGGTAATAGCTGGAATTAACCCGATGCCAGAACGCTGGCTGCAGTCTAGTGTGAGTAATTGGGGAAGGTTCAGACATTTCTGGTGACCTGAATCCTGTCTCAGGGATGGTTGGCGCTGGCCCCGGACTTTGGTCTTGTGCACGGTTGAGGGCCGACTTGGCTGGGTCTGAAGCTCGCTCCAATTGTCCAGAGTCGTGGATGATTGCAGGGGCTCTGAAACCAGGGGCGATTCTGACCGTGCATTCCTCCGTGCGACACGGCGGCAGTGTGTGTGCACTGTAAGCATGTCCTCGTGGCACCTCTGTCTCTAACCTCCCGAGGCACAGGAGCAGGAGTAGGGGCAGCCCGTAGATGACTCCTAGCCTACCTTCTAGGCTATTCTGGAAGGTTTTAGGTCATGCAGGCTCCTTCCAAAGCAGCAAGGAGCCTGGCCTCTCTCTTCTTTAGGTTCGAAGACATACTCCCACTTGTCTGTTCTGGTTCGGGGTTGCTGGCTATATGGAGATTCCTTAGCCATACTTAGCTCAAATACCACAGCTCTATTGTCTTACAGTTCTGGAGGTTGGAGGTCCTAAGACAAAGGAACTGGTAGGGCTGCATTCCATCTGGAGGTTCTAGGGGAAAAAAATCTGTTTTCTTGCTTTTCCCAGCATCCTAAAGCTGCCCACATTCTTAGCTTCTGACCCCATGCCCCACCTTCAAAGCCAGCAGCAAAGCATCTTCCACCAATCTCTCTCTCTTGCCCTCTCTGACTCTCTCTGGCTCTTCTGGCTCCCACTTAGAAGGACCCTTGCTAATCCAGGCCTGCCAGCTAATCCAGGGTGCTCGTTCCCTTTTACAATCTTTAATCACACCTGCAAAGCCCCTTTTACAATGTAAGCTAATACAGTCACAGGTTCTGGGAATTAGGACGTGGACACCTCTGGGGGTCCAGTGTTTAGCCCACCACCTAGCTGTTTGGTGATAGTGCATGCAAGGTGCTTGGCATTGGGCCTAACAGAGTCTGCACTTAGTATGCTCCTGCTGTAACCGTGATTATGTTACCCTGGCTAAGGGATGCCCTTGATTTTATCTTTCTTCACAGTGCTTGTGTTCTGATAATATTTTATGACCTTTGTGTATTTATTATGATTATGAGTGACTGTTATTTTTTGACCTTTACTGTGTATCAGCTGAGGCACAATTCCTGCTTTGGAAAGTAGCACTTAGACTTTAAGAGGTTGAGTAAATTTTACAGGAGTTCACAACTAGTGAGAAACAAGGTTTGTTTTATGCCACACCCTGACCTTGGTGACCTCATTTTGTTGTCCCTGTGCTTCTTGGACTCAGCTGATTTCACCCCGTTGGAGCACAGGGGACACCTGTCCACATAGCGCCCTGGTGGAGAAGGCCAGGGCCTTGTGAGGCAGGAGGGCCTTTCCCGAGCACAGTCTACTTCCTCCTGCAAGACTGTGGGCTCAGCACATCTGTTTTCAGAGCCTGAAATCCCCTCCTCACTTCCACCCATATTTGGAGCAAGTCATGAGCACACTCCTTGCACCGGCTCTGTGCTATTGAGGTGACCTTTGGCCTTCTCTGGGCTGATGGGCTTCTAGGCCCTTCCCTCAGTCTCCGGCTCTCCCAGAGCTAGTCTGGGACCAACAGGCCAGCTCGGGGCACAGCCAAGGAGCCGGCCCTTGTCCCATTGTGTTACTTTGTCGCTCAGATGAAGCAGGCCACAGGTACTGGAGTGTGTGGCCTGGGCCAAGGCTTGGGCACCCTCCCTGAGCCAGGGAGGCTGGCTACCGTGTCCCTGTTTCCTTCTCCGTGTCTCCATTCACCCGAGATTACTTTTTTCTGAGCACCCAGTCCAGCTGCCTCCCAGATAAGTTTCCGCCTTCAGCCTGTTGTTCTCCAGAAGACTATGCTACAGAATGACTTCTCTCTTAGTAACCTTCTTTTTATGGCAAAGCAGGGAAGAGCATGGACCCTGGCATCAGACATCTCAGTTCGAATCCTGTCTCTCTCTTTTAGCAGCTCCCGCTCAGCCTTGGGTAGAGTACTTGACTTCTCTCGGCCACTGTGGCCTGTTCTGTTTTTGGCGTGGTACCTGAGAGCCTACGGGTGCACAGTAATAGCGAGTTACTCCTTCAGTCCGCTTCTTTCAGCAAGGTGAGAGGAAATCCAATATAACTAACTCACTGGAAGACGCAGATGAGGTAGGACCGAGACTCCCAGAAAGAAACTTCTTTTCTAACAAGTGCCTAAGTCCTTGCCTGGTAGCGGGAAGGGAAAGAATGATGTAATACCTTCCTTTCTTTCCCCTGGTGGGAGCAGGTGAGGGAAGCCACAGGCATGTAGGCAGACCTGTTTGCAGGGCCCTGTCTTCTCTGGGTGTCCTTCTGCAGTCGCCAGTCATCAGAGGGAAGGCACTAGCGTTCTTGCACCACTTTGCCACCCCAGGCCGGGCTTTGTTAATGTTTTGTCTGATAGAATCATGGCTGCTGAAGCTCAGTGGGGCACTTTGGTTCTAGAAGGAAAGGAAGCTGGCCCCAACTGGGAGGGTGTGGTCTGTACAGGGTTCCTCACTTCTCCAGGTCAGACAAGGCCCTGACCTTTACTAGTGGTCCCCGACCCCACCTGGTGTCCGAATGCCGCAGGGGCTGTCGGTGTGTGCTCTGGGGTCCTGTCTGGCTGCGGCCTGGGGCGGCCTGTTGTGCCTGAATGTGGCCAGAGGGTTGCCTTATCGGCCTGTCTCGCTGGTCTTTTGAGACCAAGACTTATTCCTGGCACGGTCCCAAAGCACCTTTGAGGAGAGACAGTGTCTTACCGCGCCGAGGGGGATAGAACACCACCATGGGGCTCCCGGGCGCCCTTCCCATGGTGGTGCCCAGTTGCCCTGAGCCATCATGCCTCTAGTCACTGTCCCCACACCACAGGACAGCCCTGCTGAGGAACCCCCATTCCTTAAAACACATCTCGTGAACTGTGATTTCATGACAAATTAATCTCAGTCCCTGTTACTGCATCACTGAAGTGTACTTGAACTTTCTATGATGACTCTTACCCCTCCACTGGATTACGGTCTTCGCTGAGCCAGCCTCAGATGCCGGAGTTCCCACAGGGCCTCGTCTGAGGAACTTCTCACCAGGTGATCCTGGTCACGTAGCACCAGAACGAGTACTGAAGACATCGATGTGCTCGCCAAGCTGCCCCAGTCTTGATCGATTTTGCTCTTTATTCTCTTTCCCCTGGTGGGGAGGTCATAGATGTGGCCCCGGCCATGCAGGGGGCTGCCGGGTGTCACTACAAAAATCACAGGAGTCATTTGGACCTTTGCCTGGCAGGGGACGTGGGGAGCAGCGTCCACACGGCATGTCTGCGGGTGGTGTTCACGCTGTTTAGTGTTCCGATGGGGCCTCCTGGGGTTGTCGGGAAAGCCCACGTGCTTCAGAGGGACAGTCCCTCGAAAAGCAATCCATTGGTTACCAAATCCATCGTAGGACACAAACGGGAGGAAACCTGGGTCGGTTCACTTCCCATCTGTCCGGATGGATCTTTCTTCCCACTTCTCCGTGCTATTTCTACACTCATTCTTGTTTGCCCACCTCATCGCCATCTAGCTGTCATCTAGAGTAGTCTGTTGCCTTGTGCTTTGCTTTTTTTCCCCTTCCAGGCTGGGTTATGAACTTTTCTGGGCTGCCACAGGCCTTGTCGTTGTAGACGGACGAATTAGTGCAGGGAATTATTTGACCACTCAGCATTCGGCTTCCCCGGCCCCCAGCGTCTCCCTGTCCTAACTGACCGGCAGAGGGCAAAGGGAGCCCTTACTTTGTGATCTGTGTGTCCGTCACTTCATTACCTCCTTTATTTCCGTTGACAGCTGATGGAACAGAGACTCCGCTAGCCAGGTGACGATAATGAGCTAATGTTTATTGAGCTCTTGCTGTGTATCAGGCACTTGGCTAAGAACTTTTCATGTCATACCTCCTAGCTCGTTACTCCTTATAAAGTGTGCACGACATTTCCCTGCTACAGGGGATGACGTTAGTCTCGGGCGTGCAGAAGTGTTTTGCACACGTCCAGAGTTGGAGAGGACAGGTTCAAACCAGGTGTGTCTGTCTCTAACACTTGCGGTCAGTCTAACAGCTCCATGACAGGGGATTGTTTTACTCCTGTGTTTGTTCTGGGCCGTGTTCCCAGTGTTGGGAATGCCTGGCACATAGTTGGTGGTCAGTAAATGCTTGTTTGATGAATGACTAAATGGTCTTAACATGATGTAAACAGCCAGAGGTCATGTCTCTGACCTCTGGTCGAGGGTCTCTGGCTCCCGACTCTTTGTTTTTCTACTATATCACTGTAAAGGTGAGTATAAAAATAAAAAATAAATACAAGAAGGTATATGTAAATAAAAGAATATGTATATATATATTTATGAATTTGTATATAATCTTCTTTTAAAAGACTTTTTTTATTGAGAGAGCGAATGAGAGAGTGAGCATGAGTTGGGGGGAGGGGCAGAGGGAGAGGGAGAAGCAGATTCTCGGCTGAACAGGGAGCCGGTGGCGAGACTGACTCCAGGACCCTGGGATCATGACCTGAACTGAAGGCAGACGCTCACCTAACTGGGCCACCTAAGCACCCCTGTATATAATCTTTTTCTGTCTTTTGACTTATTTTGTTAGGATACATTGTAAGAAATGCAATTATTGGAGCAAATAAATTCTAGAAACATTTCATCAGGTCTTAAGAATATAGTAACAATTTTCTATGGTTAAGTCAATGTCTCTGGTTATTAATTATGCAAAATGGTCTATTTTTGCTACTACTTTGCCAGCACTGTTTAGAAAGATACTCTTGACCAGTTATATGGGAGTACATGCTACCTCAACATTTTGATTTCTTTTTTATCTCATTATTTGCTTTGCAATCTTTTATGAATTACCTGCTCAGCAAGATCTCACTTACAGCGAGGTGTTGCAAACATGACTGTTTTCCAGGTCTTAAGCCAGCGGTGTTCCTGCAGCATGGCCTGCTAGCAGACTCTAGTAACTGGATCACAAACCTGCCCAACAGCAGCCTGGGCTTCATTCTGGCAGACGCCGGTTTTGACGTGTGGATGGGGAACAGCAGAGGGAACACCTGGTCTCGGAAACACAAGACTCTTTCAGCTTCCCAGAATGAATTCTGGGCTTTCAGGTACATTTGAATTGATGATGACCAGGTCTGTTTTCTTAGCACCCTTAACAGACACATCCGGAGTGGGGGGCATATCGATGGGCAACTCAAGATTGTAGGAGAGGAGAAGCTGATGGCTCGTGGAAGGTTATAAACCTGGTGAGAAATTTAGTAAATCACAGTCAGGTAAATTATCAGCAAATAATTGCATTTTAAAATCAGATTCATTTATGGATTTTTAGTTATTCTGGCATTCCAGGTCGTGTGGGACCAGCTGGGTAAATCGTGTCCTAGAACCTTCTTCCTTCCTCCATCAACACGCACTGTTTTCTATTTCCAGCAATTGTCCTCTCTGCTCTGTTGCTTCTGTCTCTGCCCATTACTTCCCGCATGACCTTGCACTTGTTGCACAAGCCCTCTGTGTGTCAGTATTCTTTTTTGTAAAATGGGGCAAATAAATACCTATCTCATGAAGTCGGCGGGAGAATCAGAGGCAAGGGTGCAGAGAGAGAGCCTGGCGCTTTGCGCCTGGTGGTAACAGTCTGCTCGCGTGTCTCCTGATGACAAGCAGCCCCCGTGCGCGGGTCCAGGGCGGGGTCTTGGTACCTGGTATTAGAGAAGATCAGAGCTGTGGACTCCTTCAGGCTTGTTTCCAAACTGTAAAACCACAGCTTCCCTAAGGACAGGATATGCAAGAACAGGAGCTTTTCCCAAAGGCATGTGCGACATGTGTGTTGTCCCACCATTTGTAAGAGTGAAGAGTCCGAAACTACCAAGTCCCGTCAGCACTGAATGGACAGATGGAGTGCTGTGTATTTACACAACAGATGGCTAGTGGCCACACAACAGTGTGGGTGTAGCTTACCGTTGGACCTCACTTATGGCAAAGTTCGAGAATGGGTAAAAACTAACTGATGCTTTTAAAGATGAGGATGGTGGTGAGGGGTCTGCACAGTCCTGTTAATGTCTCCTGTGCTCAGAGCTGATTTTCCCCGCCAGGCTCCTCTTTCGGGCACTGGTCCCACCGCACTTCCTATTTGCGTACGGTTGTGTTTGCGTGTGACGTCTTAATGAAAGCATCCCTTTTGTGGATTCCAGTTATGATGAAATGGCAAATTATGACCTACCAGCTTCGATTAACTTCATTCTGAATAAAACTGGCCAAGAACAAGTGTATTATGTGGGTCACTCTCAAGGCACCACGATAGGTACGTATGTGATAAAAACTGGAGCTTGACAGAATGTGTTAGTACAGAGTCTGCCTCTGTTCTTAGAAGTGGAATATAAAAAAACAATGTTAGTTTGCATAGAGGTGTTTGTTGTTTGTTTTGATGCTGAGCAGAAATACTGAATAAGGAAGGGCAGGGAATTTGGGGTAAAATTTCACATTCTCTGGAAATTCAGACTTTTGTATCAATGGCTAGATGTGGTGTACGGTTCCCTCGACATAGAAGGAATTGATGGGAGCCACAACCTAGTACAAATTTTCCTGGTTCATCTGTGGGGATGTGAGAGGCTAGAAAACAAGGGGATTCTAAGTGCAGAGACTATTAAACAGAAATAAGAAAATACACTGACTCCTAAGGGGAATCAGACTAACTGCAAACATACCATGTTATGCTTCATTTCTAAATAGTTTCTAAAAGTCGTATGCATTTTTTATTTATACTGATTATAAAAGCAAAGTGTGTTCATTGTATACAAAAATAAAAAAAATTCGGGGCACCTGGGTGGCTCAGTCGGCTAGGCGTCCAGCTCAGCTCAGGTCTTGATCTCAGGGTTGTGAGTTCAAGCCCCGTGCTGGGCTCCATGCTTGGTGTGGTGCCTACTTAAAAAAATTTTTCGGCAAAGTTTAAAGAAAATAAAAACTGCAATTTGTAATTCTAGCAAATAAGAGTTCCACTGATTAGGCCTAGGGACCTGCCCCATATTTATTTAATTCCTTCTTTTTAGTATGTGTTAAGATTAGTATCTGTGTTTCTATCACACAATCTCCACAGAATACATTCCTAAGAAGCACAATCAGTCAGTTAAAGGTAGGTGTGCTCTTAAGAGTCCTAACATGTTTGGTTCAATGTCCACACCCCCACTGCCTCAGAACACTTAGCCGGTTTGAGAGGCTACAGACAGAAGGCAACACCCATGGGTATACCTTCCTTATGAGTCGAGTTAAGCATTTTTCTTCATTTGTAATCCTTGTCCCGTGACTTGTCTACTTGTGGCCTCTGCCCCATTGCCTTCTAAAGGGACACTCTGGGGCCAAGTTCAAGGCAAGGAGTGACCCGAGAGGAAGCTGAAAAATATGTTAGAGATAAGCATTCTCAGTGTGTAAGTCCCTTTTGAGTCATTGGCATCTGATCTGAATGCCTCTGACATTGTTCCTGGGGATGGGGGGGAGGGTGGTGGGGCTGGGTGGTGGGCTGCCCCCTTAGGGAGAGCCTTTCATTCGCTCAGTTAACATGACTAAGGGAACAGGGACAGCTTCTGGCTCTTTTCCAGTGCACATGTAGGTTGAAGATTGAGTCAAGCACTTAACAAGTACTTGATTTACTAGTTTAATCACACTTAGTGCACACAAAGTTCAGAGGCCCTGGTGTGAGTGTTTTGTCTCCTGGTGGTGGGGACGTTGCTTGCATGGTCCTCAGGCTGCCACTAGAGGGCGTAATGCACGCCCGCCTTTCCTGAGAAAGTCCTACGGGATGGAATTCCTATTATCTTCCTTTTGTTCCCACAGGTTTTATAGCATTTTCACAGATTCCCGAGCTGGCCAAGAAGGTTAAAATGTTTTTTGCCCTGGCTCCTGTGGCTTCAGTCGGGTTCTCTAAGAGCCCACTAACTACATTAGGAGAATTTCCAGAATTTCTCTTGAAGGTACTTGGACTGCCCCCACCCCTCTCTTGCCCCACAGACTTCCTTTTCAGATCTGAAGAATTGGCCTTTAGAGGGAGATTCGGTGCCTTCCTCCTCTATGTTTCACTATTGATGGAACGGTGGGGCTGCTTTTCTCCATAGTGTATTTCCCCCTCACCCCTACTTCCAGGTCCTGGGGTGTCAGGGAAGGTCTATCACTAATTCTACCGGAGAGACCATCTTCTCCTTGTTAACTTGTCAGCACTCTCCACCCACCACACAAAGGGAGCACATGGAAGTCAGGGAGAAGGTAGCTTAAGCTCCTGGAGTTGCCCTTTCTCGCACACAGTGAGCCCACGGGTGGGAGCAGGCAGGAGATGGGGGAGGGAGGGCGTGCTGTTCCCACATGCCTGACCGTGGCCACAGTGAAGGCTATTGAAAGACACTGTTCCTATTACATTTCAGAATGTGGCCCCTAACACAAGCCGGTAACCTCATTGAGACTCAGCCCTGGAACGGTATAACCCCCAAGCTCTGTTCAAGGAGGAAGCAGTTTTCAGGAGGATGACTTGAGAACCAGCTGAGGCTAGATGGTCCGTCATGCACATACTATCTGTGTTTGATGTATGATACATTGATATGCACTCACGAAATCCCATACAGGAACATAAACATATCGGCCATTTAAGAGATGTTCACAGGGAATACAGACTATCCTCTCATCTCAGCATCTGACCCTCCCATAAGGTGGGTTCTCCACAACGGGGACCAGACACGCAGATGAGATGTGGCCCTCTCTGACCGAATTTACCTTTAATGTCTCAGGTCATAGAGGCTTCAGCTTTCATTGTAAACCATTCAGAGATTGCAAGTAAAGTCCCCTTCCATTACCAAGGTCGCTCTCACTCCTTAGAGCTGAACGCAGTGCTCAGGGTGGGTCTTTTCCTATAGACCTTGCGTGTGAATTTAAACATGTTGTTCTGCAGATGACGTTTTTCAGGCTGGGAGAGCTATCACGTTACTGCATAAAACACCGTCACATTCTAGATGGCCATGTAGGGAGTACTCCATTTATCAGGGACTACCACTTCCCTAGGTCGTTGCTCCTTTGCCCTTGCCATGTCCCTGTGCCCTTCTTCCTGAAGACCTGCATGGCTGTGTGTCATAGGAGGGCTTCTGATGTAATTTAATCCTTGGAGATCATGATCTAGTAGCTGTGTAGATGCAGACCCCTCCCCTCAACTCCCCACCTTGGAGATGGTGGCTCACTGAATCTGGAGAGGGGCCCAGCATCTGCATTTTCACAAAGCACCCCACCGGATCCTAGTGTCGATGAAACAGACTGGTCTTTGGGAGTCACTGTCCCTGATGGTGGTGTTTTTTAATATCCTGGGACAGTGACAGAAGGAAAAAGTAAATGCTTCTAAAACCTTTGAATTAGCTGCTCTGGGAAATCCACATTGCCTCCACGAAAGCTTAGCGCCCTCACTCTCAGAATACAAAGATTATAAATTAGAAGGCATCAAGATTGATCTGAGCGGGCCTTTGAGTGCATAAGGTAAATTTTACTTTTCCTGCACGTACTGTCCTGCTTGCATGGGATCCCCAGGAGAGTGTGCCATAGTGGCACTTGGGCCGCTGTTCTGAAGCTCAAGGTCAACGTCACGTCCATGGTCAGTCAGGAGGAAAGGGTGGCTTATTGCCCTGTAAGTCGGTGATGCAGTGTCCTCTTGTTTTTAGGAGAGAACCTCACAAATGTCTGCCTTTATCACGTGACTGTTACCGAGACTCAAAGCCAGGAGTTTTAAATACTGATGCCTTTTCCTGCAGTATGACCCTCTCTGCACGCAATGTTCCTCGGTTCTCCCCAGCTACCCATCCTGTGATTAGTTAGGAGAAGCTATTCAGGAGGGCCCAGTGTCTGTCTTCAGGTACTGGTTGGCTGTCTTGTAGTCGACGGACTCGACAGAGGACAGGCTGTTTGTATGTGGACGGAATTTTCCCGAAGAAGTACTGAACATGGCCCACACAGTGTTACAACTTTAAATTAGTCACGCCCTTTGTAAAGCATATCTAGTGCTGAAATCTTGATATTTATTTTGGGCGGGGTCGGGGGGAGAAAGGACGCTGTGTCCCAAAAGCAGTTGTGCCCTTAGGCTGGGCATATGAGTTACAGTTCCCGTGATTCTCACCAGCTCCTGAAACCTCACTCCAGGCAGGAGGCCCGTTTTACACATTCACAGTTTCCTGCCTGCCTGCATCCGTCTGTTGGGGCTGCAAGGAGGCGTCTGCCCCGTGCCTCGGCCCTGGCTTCTGGTGCCTGGCTTGGCATTCCTTGGCTTGTGAGAGCATCGCTCCCATTTCTGCCTTCATCTCCATGTGTGTGTGCGTGCCCCTGTGTGTATCTGTCTCTGCCCAGATTTCTCCTTTCTTTAAGGACCCCTGCCCTACTACGTGGGGCCCACCCTGATCACTGCATCTTCCCGTGATGACCTCTGTAAAGACCCTGTCTCCAAATGAGGTCCCATGATGAGATATTGGGAATTAGGATCTCAATGGATTTTTTTTTTTTTTTCCCCCTGGGGTGGGGAGACACTGCCTTGGGAGGTATTTTAATTTTTCACTCCTGCTTGTCCCTCCACGGGGTAGGCATCAACAGAAGTGTGACTTATAGGGGACACGTTTGGGTTCAATATATGCAAGATCTTTTTTCTGTTTCCCATTGCACCAGTGTGTGAAGATCTTTGCAGGCTTAGTGATTGCCCCCAAATACTGGAACACATTGGTCACGGCTTCACGTACCCCAGGAGTCAGCAGACTTCTTTTCTTAAAGGCTCATAGAGTAAATACTCTTGGCTTTATGGATCGTATGGTCTCTGTTGGAACTACCGAATTCTGCCACTGTCATGTGAAAAGAGCCAGAGACAGAGCAGAGAAAAAGGAGTGTGTCTGTGTCAATAAAACTTTATTTATAAGACTGGGCAGTGCTGGTGGGGGAGGAACGAGGAGCTCTTGTTTAATGGGAACAGAGTCTCAGCTTGAGGTGTCGGAAGAGCTCTGGAGATGGGTAGTGGTGCTGCTTGCACAGGAATGTTGAGTTTCCTAACGCCCCTGAGCAGAACACTTAAAAAGGGTCAAAAGGGTAAATTTTGTGTTTTGCACGCTCTAGCTCAAGAAAAAAAGTGTCAGAAGAAAAAGACAACAGCAGGGGGCAGGAATTGGCTCACTGGCCTCTAGAATTGGACCAGATGCATATGCCCTATGCAGACACGAGGCAGAGCAGGCTTGGCTTCGACTCGTTTTTGGAAGTCACGACCCACCCTGCGCGCTGTGACACTCTTTGAGGATGGCCCTGGGATGAGTGATCATTCATGCCCCTTCCCACGGTGAAAAGTCTGCTGTGAACTGGTGTGACTTTCTGCCTCTTCTCTTCATGGGAGACTTTACACCATGGCGCTCACATCGGCTTTGGCCTGTCTGCCTCCAGTTGCCATTTCTTTTCTGGGGTCACGTGTGGGGACACTTGGCCGGTGTCTCTGCTCAGGGGTGGGTCAGGGAAGCCTTCTGCCAGAATGAAGTGCTGAGATATTCTTGGGTTCCCTTTTATGTTTTAGGACTTGTTTGGGGTCAAAGAATTTCTTCCCCAGAGTATGCTTTTGAGGTGGCTGAGCACACACGTTTGCAACCACGTCATTCTAAAGGAGCTCTGTGGAAATGCCTTTTTTATTCTCTGTGGATTTAACGAGAGGAACTTAAACATGGTATGTTCCGACCTGCTCTCCTTTTCAGTGCGTTTGTTTTGTCTGTAGAGATGCTTGTTTGTGGGATGACCTCCTCAGAGTGCTCACGGGTCCCTCCTTGAGGAGGCACAGACGGATCTCCAGCAGGTGCCCGGGACACTGTCTTCTGCTCTTCTCAGGCCTGCCGTTAGCAACCTCCTCCTGAATGAGGAGACCAGTCATAATCCAAGTCGTGGTATTTGTATTCATTCTAGTGATCTGTTTCTTCTAAGAGATTACTATAAGTATATTTAAATGCGTGTGTGTGTGTGTGTGTGTATACATTTATTTACCTTTTTTATAAAATGTAGACCCTCGGCCAGCAGTATGCCAGTGTTTCTAATGCTTTTTTTTTTTTTCTAAGAAAAAAATCTTATTTGAGAGAGAGTGAGCATGAGCAAGAGAGAGGGACTGAAGGAGAGGGAGAAGCAGGCTCCCCGCTGAGCAGGGAGCCCATCTCAGGCTCGATCCCAGGACCCTGAGATCATGACCTGAGCCGAAGGCAGACGCTTAACCCACTGAGCCACCCAGGCGTCCCTTTGTTGGAATTTCTAAATATATTTGTTGTTTGTATGTTGCATTTTGAAAGCAGGCTTTACAATTCTAGAATGAAGCCACTAGGGAGGTTTTTACAGTAGTATTAATTTTTCTGATTGTTATGTGAAATGTTGGAAATTCAGAAAAGTTTGGAGAACAAAGTCAGAATGACCCGTCAGCTCAGCCCTACAGTCAGTTACTGCGCTGCTCTGCGTCCTTCATATGTATTCTGTGCGTGTGGCTGTATGGATTTTTATAGGACATATCTGTCGTTGAAGAACTAGAACTCTCTCCCCTGCTCATAATCTCCTGTATTTGAGATTGTGGCTCCAAGGTGCAAAAGAGGTTTATTGTCAATGCCTCCTTAATGCTGTGTCCATTCTTTATTTCACCATGTTTCTTTTGCAGTCCAGAGTGCCTGTGTACATAGCACACTCTCCCGCCGGAACCTCTGTGCAAAACATACTACACTGGAGCCAGGTAGGCGTACTTCTCTGCCAGCCCCTCCCAAGCCCTTCCTGTCCCGCACAAAGCCAGGCTGCTTACACCTGGGAGCTGGTTTTCTGCCCTGGAGTCCTGGTTCCTCCCGTTGTGCCCTTGCACTCTGGGCGAGTTCATCAGCCGCTGCTGGGCTTGACTTTCCCTCCCCTTCCTTCCCCTCAGTCAGTTTTTCACTGAGTCCTAGATTTATTTTATTTCTGTGTTGCTTCACAAAGCAAGATTTGGGAGCAGCTTTGGGAAGGAGGCTGCGATGTCATCACGAAGGCATGAACATGATCGGACTGAACCCACTGGCACACGCTGGAGCCAAACCAGCCATGGGAGTAAATGGGAGCCGCTCGCTTTTTTGTCAAATGCCACAAAAGCAATGCCTGCTCATTCATTCTAGAAGATTTAGAAATTATATATAGGAAAGAGATAATAATTCTCTCGCTATGAAAAACAAAACTCGGCAATCAGACATAGAGATGGAAAATGTGTACCCAGAGCGGTGAAATGTCTCTGCATTCTACTGTCTGCCTCTTGCTGCAGATCATTTCAGAAAGAGCTCCTTGAAGATGCAGGTAGAAATAACTGTTGTGGAAATAGATTAATTAAATTATTTTCTTCTACTTATTCTTTTGTAACTTGATTTTTTCCACCTAACAGGGTATCAGGGATTTATTTCTACCTCAGGACGTATTTTTATAGGAATTTCCTTCCTAACTTTTTTTTTTAAGGTTTTATTTATTTGAGAGATTGAGAGTGAGAGACAGCGAGAGAGAGCACAAGCAGGGGGAGTGGCAGAGGGAGAAGCAGGCTCCCCACCGAGCAGGGAGCCCAATGTGGGGCTCGATCCCAGGACCCTGGGATCATGACCTGAGCTAAAGGCAGATGCTTAACCCACTGAGCCACCCAGATGCTGTTTTTAAACAGGACTTGTTTTTAAACTTGTTTTTAAACAGGAAGTAACTCACCATTTAAGCTCCAAACCAAGATGCTGTGGGTGTCTTAGAGGGCAGTTGCCAAATGAGGGACAGTCACTGTCTGCATTTGAATCACGAGTTCCCTGTAAAATGACACCTTTTAAAAAATATTGTTTAAAAAAAGTAAGGGGAGTTGGGCTCACATCAGAGCTGTTGGGTTGGCTACAATCCAGGCTTCTAAAAATGGATATGTGGAAACTGGTGGGGATAATAAACAAATATATTAATTCACAGATTAACATAAGTATAATATATTTTTGTTAGTCCATATACACATATTTATATATAACCGATATTTTTCATACTGACATGAATATATTCATATAAATATTAATCCATATGTCTTTTTTCAGCCACAGAGTTTATGAATTTTAATACTCGTTGTACGACAGTATAAAAATATGTATATTTTTTATTTTAATCCAATCAGTTAACATATAGAATGTTACTAGTTTCAGAGGTAGAGCTTAGTGATTCCTCAGTTGTGTTCAACTCCCAGTGCTCATGCCATCACATGCCCTCCTACATCTAAGTCTTAGTCCGTACATCGTATGTAATGTGTATTTTGTTCCCAAATAAGATAGTTAAGATAGTTAAGTCTTTGAAAAAGCTTAAGATTCAGATTTCAGTAAAAGCCAGCATGAAGTTTAACAAGTACAGTCATGTGTGTAGCTGCTTTATCGTGTCATATGGTAGCTACATTCCAGGCGAAATAAAATTAGTATTTATTTTCTTGCAGTCTTGTTGACACACTGTGTTACACTGGTTTTGGGTGTACAACACAGTGATTCCACGGGTCTTCACATTACGTGGTGGTTCCCACAAGGGTGCCTATTCTCTGCCACCAGACATCACTATCACGATAGCAGTGCCATATAAGAAATTTATTGATTGATTTGAAGATTTTATTTTTCACTTATTTAGAGAGAGAGAGAGAGAGAGTAGGGAGAGGGGGAGAAGGAGAGAGGGAATCTCAAGCAGGCTCCCTATTGAGCGTAGAGCCCAACGCGGGGCTCAATCTCACGACCCTGAGATCATGACCTGAGCCGACGTCAAGCGTCGGATGCTTGGTAGACTGAGCCTCCCAGGTGCTCCCCACCCCCTAATGCCATTTTATTTTAAGTTACACTTTGGAAATAGTAAGTCTGGGTACAGTGTAAAATGGACTTCTGAGGATACAGCTAACTAAGTAGCCCACTGTGAAGCTCTCTCAAACTTCTGTATCAGATAACATGTTCTCCCAAATTATCTTCTTTGTAGTTTATTAAATCCCGGAAGTTCCAAGCCTTTGACTGGGGAAGCAGCGCCAAGAATTATTTCCATTACAACCAGGTAAAGGCTTTGAAAGTCTTTAGAATGAAACTGGGCTCTGAAAAGCCACCAAGGAAGCCAGCTCGAGCTCAGGCTGCTGGGGGGCTTTGGTGCTGCGGTGAATGCTGGGGAGGGTCAAACAGATGGTGTTGGTTTCCCTCTGTCTTCCAGAACAACCCAAGCTTTGTGGTTGGTGTTGAGGCCTGAGCCTTCCCTCTTGGTCCTTTTCCTTGACTCTCTAACAACTGTCACAGTCACATGTCCTTCCATCGTGACCGGGAACGCAGACCTCAGAGTCAGCCTAGCCTCGGTCTGCTTTCCAGCAGCTGGGGGGCCTGGACCAGACTCCATCACCTTAAGCCTTGCCTTCCACATACAAAGAAATGGACCATATTCTGAGTGCTGGGTGCTCTCAAGTGTGAGGCACTTCCCCCTACTTTTGTTTTATCTTGTGATGCCCATGTGACAGGTGCAATGCTTATTGTCATTCTTACTGTTTTGGTTCTGGTTAATGGTAACTTGAAAAATACACTGAGAATGGTTTTCAAAACTTGGGTCTTCCGCTGTCACATTTAGTAATCAGTATCTAACGAGGGATTATTTGGCTGTGTTTCTGTAAATCAAAACACCAGCGAAGCCTTCTGTTGGTTTTATTACAGACTTATCCCCCGCCTTACAACGTGAAGGACATGCCGGTGCCCACAGCCGTCTGGAGCGGGGGTCAGGACTCGCTGGCAGACGTCAAGGACGTCAGCATTCTACTGTTGCAGATCACCAACTTGGTGTACAACAAGTTCATCCCGCCGTGGGAGCACCTGGACTTTATCTGGGGCTTGGATGCCCCTTGGCGGCTCTATAATGACATAGTGGATCTGATGAGGAAATACCCTTGAGAGGCCACAGGATGGGAACGTCACATCAGGTGACCGGCTGCATTACAGTGTGTGCACTTCCCTTCTCTGAAAGGGCTGTCTTTCTTTCCCAGGCTGTTTGCATTTTTGTCTCTGATCAAATTATGATTGACGTTGTTCAAGTGCCTCCAGGATTAGAAATGCATGTTTTTGGTTTAATCACGGCCTCATCGAGGGTGGCCTTTTGAATGCTATTTAAAAATACCACTGATTTATAAAAGGTCCTAACCATTCTGGGCATCCTTAGAATATAACATACACAACATTGCCTTCTTACCGTCACACAGGCCATGCTGGGCAGGTGTCGGAGTTTTTTGGCTCTGTGGTCCATTGGTAAATAACCTGACACTGATTTGAAAAAGCTCCCCGTGCACTCGGTTTTTACCTCTTTGCTTTAAAGGGCTCTGTAGTCCACTGGCCTTGCAGTCACTAGGGAGCTAAGTGACAAGTTCTCATGCTGTCATGTGCTAGGCATGGAGTCTAATCCGGTGACACCCCAGCTGGGCCAGCTGGAGAGATTCTAAAATGAATTTTATGAAACCTAACCATGATAAGTCATTATTTAGCAAATGTTTAAATTGTTCAGACCAAGCCAAATAATTTGCTGGAATCTTCAGAAAATAAATGACATTCATTTAGAAAAACCCCAAACCCTATATTTTAAATAGCTCAAAGACCAATGCAGGCAACCATCTATATTCATGAACTTGTAATTGGGTGGTGGGCCATCAGTCCATGCGGGTGAGAACACAAGTCGTGTGGGGAGACAGTACCCCTCTTTTCTGCAAAATCAATGCATTCTCTTAGCTCCCTTAGCTCGGTGCTCCCATGGGGAGAAGCAGAAACCCAGGGGTTGCCTGGGAGGAGTGTCCTAACCATTTTCACATGGAAGAAATGTGAGCGTGAATGTTTTCAAACGAATGCTCAGGGATTCTTTCCGGTTTTTATTTTTGTACATGTCCATATTTTCAATACTGTTGATTCGCGTCCCGAGTTCAGGAAGCCCTTATTCATGAACCTGCTTTTCTTGATGCACGATTTCTTTGCAGTGCTGACGGGTGGACAGAATGACAATTGATGTGTTTCTGATAGAGCTCTTTTAGCTGCAGTAATAAATGATACTTGGGACTGGCTAATGTATGCAGACAGCGTGATACTACTTTGTAACATTTAAAAAGTCTTATTTGAATAACTTTTCAATAAAATGCAGTAGCCTCCTAGACCTGAAGGACTGTGTGTATGTTGTGTTCTCCTTTATTGTCCGTGACCCTTTGATTCCCTCCCATAGTGAGGAGAGAGCGGTCACAAACTAAGGGTTTGGAAACACTGGTCCTTGGAGCTCGTGATACTGAGTGGAGAGCAAGCAGAGACTGACCCATCCGCAGGTGGGACCTCTAACTCCCTCCTTGAAGAAGGCAGAGACAAGTCATTTATGCCATAGGGTCCCCACAGTATAGATCTGGTGGGCAGTGGGGGGTGTCCAATGAGGTCTCTCCCACTACTGTTTGAGCTTGAGGGCAGAAGATATATCTTCCTCCTTTCTGTATGCCCAGATTCAAACACAAAGCCTGGAATATAGTGAGTCAGTCCCTACATGCAGGCCCATAAGCTGTGTGAACAGTGAGAGACCTTCCCAGTTAGCTGAGTGCAATGAGATGCACATGTAACATCCGGGAGGGTCTAAGGACTGAAGCAGAGTCTGTTTTCTCATGGCTCCCTCAGACAAGAGTCCGAGGGTACTGGACGCAAAGGTTGGGTATCCATGCCCAGGAGGGTGCCACTCCCCTCACGGGCTTAGGTCCCCCCACCACACCCCAAAGCCTTCTTTCTTCTTTGACCAAAGCAAACTGGGTTGGCCAGCCAGGTACAAGATTCTTGGGTAGAGGAGGAAAGAAAGGGACAGAGAGTAGGTGTTTTCGTTTGCTGTTTTCTGGCACTAGGGGGGAGAGCAGCCCCACCAAGAATGCCTTCAGCGCCATAGATGACTTGCTATCTCTAGCTTGGGCTGATACCATGGAGGTACCCCCAGACTCCCCTGAGAATGAGTTAGTCCATCTTTCACACACAAGGTGATATGGATGAGCAGGGGGTGGGGGGTCCATTCTACAGAGTCCACCTCTTACTGGCATGTGTCTCTCTTCCCTCCTTTCTGGACTTTTCTCTGGGGAGTTTTCTTCAGTGTGGGGCCAGTCTAGAGGTGGAGATGTTGTGTGGCTGTTCTTGGTACAGTCTTGTTCCCTTGCACATTTGCCTTTGTTGGTGGCCTCTTGTTCCTGACATTGCCGCGTAGGTCCTTTAAATCTTTGTAACCCTAGGCTGCGTTAATGTTTCATCATTGTTTTATTTCATTGTTTTTTTAAAGATTTTATCTATTAGAGAGAGCACGTGTGCGAGAGAGAACACAAGCAGGGGTAGGAAGAAGGGCAGAGAGGGAGAGTGAAGCTGACTCCTGCTGAGCAGAGAGCCCAATGCAAGGCTCGATCCCAGGACCCCCGGGATCATGACCCGAGCCGAAGGCAGAAGCTTAACCCACTGAGCCAGGTAGGTGCCCCTGTTTTAATGTTTAACAAAACAGTCTTGTTTTGTCTTTGCCTTAAGGAGCGTGTGTCTTTCATAAGAAGTCCGGTTGCGAGTTGGTAGGACTTCTGATTCTTCGCTTAGTTTGATATGTATTCTTTTGAGCAGCACACAAAGATGTCCACAGATCTCTAGGACAAAAAGACTAATTAATACACTGCCAACTTGGCACTCTAAGACCTCGAAGTCCCTGGGTTGGGGGGCGGGGCGCAAAGCCACCAAGTGAGGTTACAGTTGAGAACAAAGTCATTTCCTCCATTCGCCACCAGAGGGCACTCTTGGCTTTGCTGCCAAAGCTTTTGTTTCTCTAAGGAGAAATTTTGGGAAAGGCAGAGAATTTTGTTGATTCTCGAGTAATTTGAGGACCGGTGAGACCAACCATGTTTCTGGTCATTTCTATCCAGGACTATGACCAATTCTGGCCTAATTCATAATATCTAAAAAATGTCCTCAAAGAATAGCTGTGCCCCAGCTGTAACGTGAAGATAAAAATTTGCTGAATGGGTAAAAGGGTGGTCAGCACCTCAGCATGGAAGGGGCTGTGGGGGAGGCTTTAACCGAGGCCTCACACTTATGAAGGACCAAAACTGAGACTATTGATACCATCTCCAAAGAAGATTATTTTATGTTTGTGTTAGAGGTGTTACTGTGTTAAGTGTAAACTTTCAAAATATACTGTAGTTTTAACTTTTGTCTAATTTAGTTCTTAATATAGGGAGATATTTTCAAAATGTGCCCCCCACCCCCAAAAGGCAGCATTAGATGACAATAATTCTAATTTTTGCTTATTTTTATTTATTTATTTTTAAAAGATTTTATTTGTTTATTTGAGAGAGAACAAGAGCAAGCACAGCTGGGGAAGGGACAGAAAGAAAGGGAGATACAGACTCCCCGCTGATCAGGGAGCCCAACACAGGGCTTTTGTGTCTTTTTCCAGACTTTAATTATCCATTTGACAGAGAGACAGCGAGAGAGGGAGTAGAAGCAGGGGGAGTTGGAGAGGGAGAAGCAGGCTTCCTGCTGAGCAGGGACCTCCACCCCACATGCGGGGCTCACTCCTGGGATCAGGACCAGAACCGGAGGCAGACACTTAATGACTAAGCCGCCCAGGCGCCCCTCTGATTTTTAAAAAGCTTGTCAGTATTTCATTCAGGAGTATTTATTGATATCACATAGTGCTAGGTGCAGATTTTAAGTTCAATTCCAGACTAAGCAAGTAAAACTCTTCCCGCCCACTTGGTTTAGTGGTACTAAAATATATTTTGCATTTTACATTGTGCCTTCCGATTTTTAAAACCTTCTCACAAGGCCTGTTTTTTTTTTTTTTTTTTTTTTTTTTTGCAGCAACTCCTTCGGTGAGGTGCGTTATTTTCTCTGCTCTACAGGCACTAGGGTGCCTTTTAGTGGAGATGATTTTTTTTTAAAATTTAAGCTTTATTTAAACATATAATGTAACCCCACCACCCTCTCCCAGTGGAGATGATTTTTACATGCTTTAATGATAGAGGGCATCGAGGAGTCTCTTGGAGGAGCTAACATCTCCCATGTTCTTCATGAGCGTCTTCTGTTTTGGTGTGGGTAAGTCGTGTCTTCTGACTTTTTTGGGAACTTCCCTCTAAGTGAAACTTCAGTCCCTCGAGCCAGCACCAAAGTCCTTCTCTATAGGTATCTACCTTGAAACTAAAAAAAGCTTCTGCTTTCACCTTGGCTATAACTTTCTATTTAACCCTAGTTAGTGCTGACTTTTCTGACAAGAAGCCCTCATTTTTACAAGGGATTACATTTTTTTAGACATTTTATTTATTTATCTGACAGAGAGAGAGAGAGAGCACAAGCAGGGGGAGCAGCAGGCAGAGAGAGAGACAGGAGCAGACTCCCCACTGAGCAGGAAGCCCCATGCAGGAGTCGATCCCAGGACCCTGGGGTCATGACCTGAGCAGAAGGCAGATGCCCAACCTACTGAACCATCCAGGCGCTCAAGGGATTACATTTCAATCTTTGGAATTACTCCATCCTCTACCACTCTTACGTGTTACAGCTGTAAGGCATCATAACACTTCTCATGTCTGATATCTGGCAGTATCTGTTTTGGTTAGTTAGATCCAAGAACATCTTGCCTAATTTGGGGAAGAAAAAAACCATCCAGGTCACATCGGAAAAGAGAGGATGTCCCTGGTAATGCAAATACATGCTCTGTTGGTGGGCACGGGGGTAGTATCCCGAGTCTTCCGTGCGGAGTCCCGAGTCACTGCAAGACAGTGTTAAATACTCAGACTCGATGGCTGCACTTGTGAAAACGGTCTCAACTCTGGGGTAGCTGGAGAAGACAAGAATCCTGTCTTCCAGCCTTGTCAGAAAGACCACGCCAGGTAAAAAGGATACACAGGAAGGCAAAGGCAACTGGAGAAGTACAAGAAATAGTCCTAGCACTACCAGAGTTCAAGAAATACCCCCGTCTCTGGAAAACCATCCCAGTGGGTAAGTAGCTAAACCACCCAGGGCTCTAGGGGCAAAAAAAAATTCTACTTTGCTAGCTTTGGTTTAGAGCTAATATCTTCAAAAACAAGCATCGAGTCCACAGATACCTTTTGACCCCCCCCCCTTTAAGATTTTATTTACTTATTTGACAGAGAGAGACACACAGAGAGGGAACACAACCAGGGGGAGCGGGAGAGGGAGAAGCAGGCTTCCCACTGAGCAGGGAGTCCGATGCGGAGCTCGATCCCAGGACACTGGGATCATGACCTGAGCTGAAAGCAGACGCTTAACAGACTGAGCCACCCAGGCACCCCCACAGATATCTTTTGAGCACTCACTATGTACAAGGTATGATGGTTGGCACTATGGGGAAAAAATCCTAAAAGATAGTACCTGTGCCCTAAAAAGAACTCTTCATCTTGCAAGCTGTTAAATATATGTTGTGTACATGAAGTGCTTAAAGGTGCACATTTGCCAATTCAGGGAGTGATACCACTTTCCTCAAAGTCTTGAGGGTTCAGTTTCGTTTGGGTCCATTAAGTGATGCTGTCTTTGTTCCACGTGACATTGTGCTTTCTTTCTCGGCTTCTTCCCTATGACATGGAGCAGACAACAAGATTTTAACTACTTTCCCCAAGGTGGTTGCATTCATATACGGGACACAAACTTCTGTCCCCCGGGGGTAGCTGATGTGCCGGCAAGGCAGGGAAGCCAGTAGCTGTTCTGCAGAGTGCAGTGAGCAGGAGGAGAGAGCCTGGGCTGAGCAGGGGACAGCAGAGGCTTCTGGATCTGGCTGCACTGGGCTTTGTGCCACGGACCCATGGAGGACGGGCTTCGTGATAGAGGATGCAAGAACCAAAGAAGGCAAAGAATGGGTTGGTTGGGGCTGGGGGCTCGAAGGGGGCAGTCCTGACAGCAACCTAAGAGCTAAGTCCAAGTGCAGCAAGTCTGCCCATGCCACCCACTTCAGAAATCCACACGAGCATCCCAAGCACCCAAGCATGTAGCCGAGACCACAAGGAGAGGACAGTGTGTGCTGAATGGAAATTGGAAGGTTGACTTCATTTCTTGCGAGGGCAAATCTGAGTGATAACTTTACCTCTGAACAGCATTCATTTGTAAGTCTGAGAACGTGAGCTCTGACGGTCCCTTTGGAGCAGGTCAGAGCTGTCCAAGGGTCTGAGGGGTCCAAGAGCGAAGGAGACCAAGCCCTGCCTCTTTTAAAGCCTGGCGAAGTTCAAGGGCAAGCCTTGTGACCAAGGAATGGGAAAGGAAGCAGTTCCTGGGTTGCCCTAAAGGTGAATTGGGAAGAGTCTTGGGGGAGGGGAAGACTGAAGAACAGCCTAGAACCTACAGGGTTGTCTGTGTGCTAGAAACTCACTGCAAGGGAGGCTAGGGGCCTGCATTGTACCTAGCTCCATTACCATCTAGATATCCAGGCAACTCTTTCCATGTTTGCATTGCCTGTCAAGAAACTCAGCTGTTTCTGCACCTTTGTCTCCTCAATACACAAGCAGAATATCCTTAGCACACTGATGTGTTAAAGAAAACAAACTCCAGGATAGCTAGAGCCTGGAGGCCCCAGAGAATGGGCATGTAGGGAGCATGTGTATTCTATTAGTGGTGGGGTCCCCGGGAGGTTCTGAATTATGAACTGCCTTGTTATAGGGCATGGGTATAACATCCCATTTGTTATTAGATATTACTGTATCATTACCTGTTATGAACTGGCTTCTGATATATCACACGTGCATATAGGTACATATCCTATATATTGTTATATTTCTAGGTCCATATGCTGGTCTCTATTTCTGTCATATTTCTTCTTTCCTTCTAATATGTGGGGTTCCATCTTTTATTTCTCTTTACACGATTTTACTGGATTTTAATAGTAAACTTCCTCAGTTCTTTAGGTAAAATGTGGAGCACAAAGTTAAAATAATATGTGTCTTCCTTTGCAAGTTTGTGGTGTGCCTAGCATCAGGCTTCTGTTTCTGTGAGGCCACAGGGCTAACAGCTTGGGGTTCCCAGCCTGGAAGAAATCACTTCAAGGGAAACGTTTAGCTAATGCCTGGCAGATGTTGTTGTTGTTATTATTATTATTTTCCCATTTTAATGCTTGAAATAACCTCCTGCGGTGGGTGGCTACTCTTCTTTTCCTTTGGCGGGGTAGGGGCTGGGGAGGGGTGGCAGTTGGGCGACAAAACGCAAAGCCTCGTGGACTGAGTGAACCTCAGCCTCACGGACACACGAAGGAAAGCTAGAATTACTTTCGCGTGGTCCCGCCTTCCAAGTGCTCGTCCCCAACTTTTATCCTCTAGGGGACTCTTGTGTCGCATGTCAGCCACCCGGGTCAAAGGCGGGGGTGGTTTTCTAAGTGGTCCCGGGTGGCCCCAGAGCTCGCGCAGTACGGACCTTCTCCGGCCCGGTGCCCCGGGAGAGCCGCGGAGGTGGGGCCGGCCGCGCAGTGCCACTCCGGGAGCCAGGGGCGGTCACAACCTCGCAGGTTGAGGACCAGCTGCAGCGGGCCCCGAGAAGCCGGCCGAGAGGAGCCCAGCGCAGGCGCGGCCTCCGGGGCTCTTGGCCCAGCGTCCCGCCAGGCTGCAGGTGCGCACCGGGGCGCTGCCGAGGAACAAAGCGGGTGGTTTACTGCTTTCATCGCTTCCATTCCAAATGAGGACGCCGCGGCTTTGTAGCCAGATCTGGGCAGGCTCTGGATGGTAAAACCCAGAACTTTTTTTTTTTTTTTTAAATTGAAGCCTCCCAGTCGCGGTCTCAGCTCTGTCGCCGTGCTTCCTCGCCGCGGTCGCTGCTCTGGGCCCAGCGGGCGCAGCGGGCAAAGAAACGAGCGGCCGCCCCCCGGGGGTAGTCCGCGCTCGGTGGTATCTGGAGCCGGGGGCGAGCCGGCGGGGAGAGCTGCGCGCGGAGACGCTGGAACCGCGCGGGTCCCGCCGGTCGCCGCCGCGCGCGCCCGGGCGCCCCGAGGTTCCCCCTGCCGGAGGGTCCCTGTGCAGCCGGCAGCGCATTAGATCGAGAGGAGGTGTGCAGACAGAAAGGATCCGAAATACAGGAAGGTACGTCGCTTTAAAAAGTTTTTAAAAATGCAGTGATGGTTGCTTCTTTAGGAAAGCACATGGGCGCAATTCTCCGTATGCACTTAAAAATACAAGCGATTGCGCACTGATTGCAAAGGAGCGCTTCAGCGCGGTGGCGGGAATCTTCTCTACCATGTTTGGGGGTGATGATGACAGAGGATCAAAATTGGTAGAAACTACACTGAAGATCTGCGTATTGTATCGACTGTACCCGCCACGTCAGTTGAAAAAAAAATCGCACATACATCTGCTCGCATAGAAAAAGCTAATAAGTAAGCCTGTTGCGCCCAGAAAAAGCCGCTACGGCGCTGTAGATACGCATTTTGGCAACTGAGCGCGACTGCGTGGGGTTATTTTTGCAAGCTGGGCCCGGCCGGGAAAGGGGAGCGAGGGGAAGGCTGACATCACTCGGGGCGGGGCCACAGCGCGAAGAAAAGCCTGAGGGACCGGAGCCGCCGCGGCACAACCTCACCATGAGCAGCCACAACACGTCGGAGCTCCCCATCCTCTGCAGCTCCGGCCAGCTGCTCCTGCAGCCGCTCTGGGACCAACTGCGGGCCTGGGAGGCGCTCACTCAGTCGCCCTTGTTCGCGGTCCTCTTTTCCATCACCACGTACGTGGGCTTCTGCCTGCCCTTCGTGGTGCTGGACGTCCTGTACCCCTGGGTGCCCGCGCTGCGGCGCTACAAGATCCACCCGGACTTCTCGCCCACGGCGCGGCAGCTGCTGCCCTGCCTGGGGCAGACCCTCTACCAGCACGTGGTGTTTGTGCTCCCCTTGACGCTGCTGCACTGGGCCCGCGGCCCGGCGCCCTGGCCCCGTGAAGCCCCCGAGCTGCTGCAGCTGGCGCGCCACGTCGTGGGCTGCCTGTTGCTCTTCGATGCCGAGTTCTTCGCATGGCACGTGCTGCATCACAAGGTGCCATGGCTCTACCGCACCTTCCACAAGATGCACCACCAGAACACGGCCTCCTTCGCGCTGGCCACGCAGTACATGAGCGCCTGGGAGCTCTTCTCCTTGGGCTTCTTCGACATGGTGAATGTCACGCTGCTCCAGTGCCACCCGCTCACCGTCCTGGTGTTCCACGTGTTCAACATCTGGCTGTCGGTGGAGGACCACTCCGGCTACGACTTCCCCTGGTCCACGCACAGACTCGTGCCTTTCGGGTGGTACGGCGGCGTGACGCACCACGACCTGCACCACTCGCAGTTTAACTGCAACTTTGCCCCTTACTTCACACACTGGGACAAAATCCTGGGGACTCTGCGGTCAGCTCATGCCAAGTGATGCACAGCCCCCCTCCTGGGCTGCGGTGGGGTGGCGCAGGGGGTGCCTCCCCCCACTCCGACCCAGGACTGCTGCAGTGCACTTCACTCTTGAATCAGGAGAAACACACCTGAGCTGTTGTGTCTTGTTTTGGTTTTGTAAGTAATTTATTACCTGCTGGAGATTTAAAATCTGATGTATTTTTACAGTCTGATGAAGTTTATATGGTTATTTATATTTATATGGTTTCTGTATATTGGCAGTTGTATTCTTGGAGTCAAATTCTAGCTCACTTCAATAGCCTTGGTTCCCGGATATGTTAGATCCTCATCACTGGCATATATAAATCATCTCAAAAAGGATTTGATTGTAGGACAAGGAAGGTCCTGTGTTTCAAAGTGTCATAGAAATGGGCTAAAATAACGTCTTCTTACGGAGCATAGGATCTCTGACTCTATTAGCAACAAACATGTTCCTGCTGGACAGTGATCACAATTGTTGTGCTTTTTTCTATTTTTTCATGTAACAATATATTTATATTGAAAGAAATGTTATTTGTACTTAAAAAGAAAGAAAGAACAGAATGTAAACCAAATGAGTACTGCCTGCTGTTTCCTGGGCGTTTAGACTGATCAGTACTAAAGCGGGAAGAGGGAGCTGGGGCGGCAGGTCACCTCCGTCAGCCACAGAAGGAGAGGAGTCTGGTGGTGGGGTGTTTTGTGGGGCATTTGTAGGAGACACGAGGCAGAGGCGGCAGAAGGGGTCAGTTAGTTTAGTTTGTCTCTTTGGGTCTAGCAATTGCATAGAGGGAGAATCACTATTGTTCTGAATGTTTTTCAGGTGATTTCTGCACAACAAGCAACTCAAAGAATTACCCTCTAAAGTTTTAGAGAGATTAACCCTGCTCCAGCATTTGATTAATTGGAGGACAGTGATGTTGGGGGATGGATAGAATTAGTGAAGTGCCTTGCTTTGCAAAACCATCGAGTCAAGGGTGTCCATGAGAAGGGTCAATAGATACAGAAAGAGATTCTGAGTCAGCCCTCGTTTCTTATGTATCCATCTAGCTAGCATAAGTGACCATCATGCACACAGCTCTGCAATTGGGGATTTTGGGGTATTCACTTTTCTTAAGCAAAGACATACATGCAAATTGCACACCCCTTTGTCAAAGAGAGAAAAAGTGAAATTTGGCCTCAGGTCCCTGGTTCCTCATTTGTAAAAGGAGACTGTGTTCCAGATGTTCTCCCAGATTACTTGCCACCCTCAATGTCCCTATGACCGACCACACACCTGTCACCCGTCACATACCCTATCCCAATCGGCTGCTGCCTAATTGTTTTAATTTTATCTTTAGAACAGAGTTATATAGGGTAAAGTAAAACATCAAGACAATTTAGACAGACAAGTATGAAGAAGGGCAACTTTGCATATAGTTCTAGGCTCACTATATGCGAACCGAACTATCCTGTTTAAAGGTGAAGCATCTGCCTAAGGACCTGGGTTCCTGCCCGGTAAGACTCCTGGAAGGGTGGCAATGTTCTCCCCATCTTTGGCAAGTTGCAGTCACAATGCCCAACTCCTCTGCTGATGGTCTCATGTTCCCTCCCAATACATATTCTCATTGGGCTTATTCACAAAGGCCGCTGCCTCCTCGGTCCAAAGAGGTTCCACGCCGGATCTTAAGGATTATAACGATGTGTGAATGTGCAAACATGCCATCAGAGGCAAGAGGAACTTGCTGCCTTGGAGTAGGATGGGTGACATACTGCGCAGAGGAAGAACAGGAGAAGTGACGGGCAGGGACGGGCAGGCGTGAAGTACATGGTGCAAGTGTTACTTGTCTTGAGCCGCTCTGGGCTGCCGACAGATCTGTGACAATGACAGTTTGTCACAGCTCACTCTCAGAGATTTTGTAAAATGTCTCCCGTGGCCTCACTGTGTAAGGGAATTTTGCATTTTGGGCCAATTGTACCCATGGAAATTATTTGGGCCCAGAAACCCTTTCTCTTGGTTGATGTTTTATTAGTTTTTAATACCTTGGCAGCCGAGGTAGGGGAGTGGAGAGGATGAGAGGTTTTTCAGAAGAGCCTCGAAATAATGAGAGTGAAATACTTCACTTTTGCATGCACTTTGATGCTTTTACACATTGCTCCTCTTGCTCCTTAAGCTCAAAGGGAGGTCGGACAGTTGCTATTATTACCGTTACGATAAGCACCCTGTGTTATGGATGGAGAATTGGTATCCACACAGGTGAAGTGACTTGCTCCCCATTATTAGAATATTAGACATAGGAGTCAGTTCTCGAACTCAGGTCTTCGGATGCTTTTGAAGCTCTCCACAATTGCTGGAGAGATAGAAAGCCCCCAAGCCACCAGCCAATGACCTCTGTCTGCTCTTCCTCCCTGGCCGCTGCCCCCCACCCCCACACATCAGTACTTGGATCTGAATTTCCCTGGATTCAAAGGCAGTGTAAGCAGGCAGCCCACGGGAAAGCGCAACCCAGGTCAAGATCTCTGTTTTTGTCTCCCTCACCGCACACTGGTGAGGACATACAGCCAGACTGCCCTGGGGGAAGCTTGACTCTGGGTCTTACCTAGCTGAGTGACTCTGGAAAAGTGACTTAGTCTCTCTGCCTTGGCGTCCTCATCTGTGAAACGTGGATCATCCCAGAACCCAGGTCCTGGAGTCCCTGTGGGAGAGTCTGAGCGACCCTGTGCAGGGTGAGGTGAGCCAGGGACTCGGCTGTGTTTTTTGGCTGTGGCGGGTGGTTTTGGCTTTAGGATGTGAGCTCCGGGACTGTCCCGGGGGACCTGGGCCTCCCATCTACACTCTTGAGCTCTCCCACCTTCCCGGGGACCATACAGTCCTGGTTTTGATTTTTTGATCCTGCCTGATGGGGAACGCTGCTTCCCTTGTCCTCCTTTCAAGGCTAAGGTGTGGGAAAGAGAGAAGTCTGTGTTTGTCGGGTTCTCCCTCCTCACCCTGAGACATCCTACCCCTGCCTCTTCCTGAAGCATCTACTCCTGGTTCACCGCTCCTGGTTCACTGCTCTCTCCCCAATGATCAATTCCAGTGATTTCCATCCGCCCTGCTTTTTTTTCTTTTTAAAGGGTAATCATTTTTGCTAACCAGTCTCTTCACTCTTGCTATGTTTTAGTGTGTTTTCTCCAAACTGCTTTCCTTCCTAAGTCTCCAGCTTCCTTCCCCAGGCGCCCCCCCCCCACTTTGCCCAGCAGGGAGCCCGGCCGCAGGGTGTTTCTCTTGTTACAAAGTGTCTATGCTGTATGCGAGGAGTGACCTTTGTAGAAGCAAATCCTGAGATCGCTGCTTGCATGCATTCTGGCACACACACACAGGGCATGATGTGTACGTGCATACACACATTGCATGAATACACATTATGTGGCCACACACAAATCTGCACACTATTATATGTCCACAGGCGTGCGTTTACACACACATTATACATACACACAAAGACATATACGCATACACATATATATACATTACACACACATATACATAGAGTATAGATCTATTCCTCTTCTGTCTCTACACACACACACACACACACACACACTACCATTTCCTTTTTGAAAAAGATTTATTTATTTATTTATTTATTTATTTATTTATTTATTTGAGAGAGTGAGAGTGAGTGGGGTGAGGGGCAGAGGAGAGAATCTTCCAGTAAACTTCCTGCCTGGCACAGAGCTGGACACGGGGCTCCAACCCGTGACCCATGAGATCATGCCCGGAGCCTGAACCAAGAGTCTGACACTTACCCTACTGAGCCACACAGGTCACACCCCTTCCACCCCCACCACACACTACCGTTTCTGCCCTGCTCACCATTTCTCTTTGCCCTTTCTCGTACTATAGTCGTTCTTGATGAAGGCTGGTTCAGTGTTGCATAAATCCTGGAAGCACAGAAACACAGCTTTGCCCTTAATCTCGTCTTTCTTCAGCGGTCCCATCATCCATCACTAGTCCATCCTGGCTTCCTAACTAAGGTCACGCTCACAACACATAATCTCTGCTCTAGAGGAGATTCTAGTCTGCCTAGAAAGACCATCCGGCCAGCAAATCCACTTAACAATGTAGTCAGTTCTCCAGCGGTGGGTATTTCCAGGTTGTTAAGAGAGGCCCGGGAAAGGTAGGTCATTTGAGTAACAGAAATCACGAAGGATTGGGATGCCTGGGTGGCTCAGTCGGTTAAGTGTCTGCCTTCGGCTCAGGTCATGATCCCGGGGTCCTAGGATTGAGTCCCCCATCGGGCTCCCTGCTCAGTGGGGAGTCTGCTTTTCCCTCTGCCCCTGCTCGTGCTCTCTCTTTCAAATAAAGGAATAAAATCTTAAAGAAAAAAAGAAAGGAAGGAAGGAAGGAAACCAGAAGGATTTGGATGTGCTCCCTAGGCAGGGTGAAGAGTGTCCCCTGGAGAAGCAACAGCACGACAAGGCGGAGAGGAATGAAAGAACCTGGCAGCTCCAAAGGAGGAAGGAAACTCAGAGCTCTCGAGAACAAGGGAGGAATGTCTGGCCACTTGACAAGCTGAGGTCCCTGCTTAACCCTGTTTGCTCACCTGCCACTGCTCAAGGGTTTTGGGAGATGGTATGTAAAAGTGCCTCCAAGCCAATGTCAGGGCTTGCTATTATTTGTTGATTTATAATGACTACACAGACAAATGAATAGAAAACTCGATGGGAAATGATATTCTGAGAAGCTCGGCTGGTATTCTCCAGGCAGCCTGTTCCTTAGGGTGAGGGGAGAGCTCCACAGATTTTAGGCAAAGGAGTGGTGCGATTAGAAATGGTGGAAGAAGGCAATTGGCAGCAGAGAACGGTGGTCCAGGTTCCAGCAAGGGGACTGATCCAAGTTCTGCTCGATTTCCATCCGGCTCCCTGGCTTAGGAACTCTGTGAGTGTAAACCAGTTACTTAACCTACGACTCAGTTTTCTCATCTGGAAAACCAGGGTGGTAGAATTGTGAGCAATAAGAAAGATGTTGAGAGGACTTAGCACTCTGCTTCCCACAGAGCAGGAGCACAGTGAGTAGTAGCACCTTTGTTACAAGTGGTTCAAAAAGCATTGTGATTGCAGACAGGATATCATAACAAGTGTGGGGTAAGGTGGACAGGAAGAAATGGGCCTTTCTTTTGTCAGAAAAACAACACAGGCTCTTCTCCACTGCAGAGATCATCAGAGTTAATCCTTTCCTGGGCCACCAGACCAGAAAGCCAGTCGTTCAGAGTCTCTCCATCTCTCTTTCAGCTAGGACGCGTTAAATGGTTTTGGAGAGTTAAAAAAAAAAAAAAAAAAAGGCAAGTTAGTGTGAATAGGAATTTTTAGACAAAAGCCCAAGGGCATTTCCTCCCTCTAAATATCTTTTGCTTATTTCCTTTTTCTGTACTTTTTGATCATGACTCAAAACAAGAAGAGAAACTTAAGTTGTCTGTCTTCCCCGGCTTTCATGGGCGGCTTGCTCCGCGGGGTGGCAGGAAGGGCAGGACAGAGGAAAAGCGAGGTTCTCCCCACTCCTCGAAGCTGGGAGCCTCCTTGCCCCCCTCTTCTCGTGTCTACAGCCCTTCCTTGGCCTCTCTCTTGGAAACTCCGCTCTCTGCCTTTGCTATGGGACAGAGGTCTCTGAAGGAAGAAAGAGGCCACGTCTTGCAGATCTTCGACTCCTTGGAAAGTGCTCAGTCAGTGTCTCTGGCATGCAGGCTTTGGGGTTTGGAGCCTGAACAGGCTGTGGCTGAGCTCCCTGATTTTCCATTTTGCTTGAAACCATTCACTTCTTTGGGACATCAGTTTCCCTCTCTGTGAAATGGGTGGAGGTTGGGGGTAAGCGGAAGTAGGTTGCCATGGTCCTCAAGCTGCTGTGGAGACCTAAGGAAGCAGAGCAATAGGATGCTGAGGGAGGAGTGGATGTTCTGTGTGCAGAGTGTGATGACATGGACCTTGGGCGTTTCCGGAAGGTACTGAGGTGACGTGGCTCCTGTCTCCCACCATCTCCACACAGCGACTCTGCCTCACCGTTTCCTCCACCAGCCCTGCCTCAGGGCTCGTGCTGACCTCCTTTCCTGGGAATCCTCTCCTCTCCAATCCCTGGTTCTTGCCTCCCTGCTAAATTTTGGGAGAGTACAGGAGGGGAGGGCCTGGGCACTCTGGGGAGTGCCCAGAGACAGAGGAAGCTGGCCCCTGGGCAGCAAGTTTGCAGAAGGAGCCCGGGCAGGCGTGTTTGTGCCAGCCAGAAGCGGTGTGGATCTGAGATGCTCCAGAAGAGGGCTCTTCCTTTTCTCCATGCCAAGGACGAACGCCAAGCCAAGAGCTGCAGCTGGCTACACAAGTAGAATTTGGCAGCACAGGGCTTTTGAAAGAAGAAGCCTGGTGTAATTGGACACTAAGTGGAAAAAAACTGACCGCCTACGAGGCATTTTGAGTTCCCGGTGAAATGGATGAGAGTGGCTCAACCTTGGCAGTGGGTTGATCTGCCTGAAATGCAGCAGAGCCCAGGAAAAGGAGCTCACGTGCTGACACTGTCAAGCCAAGGAGATTCCACAACTGCTAAGGCTGAGACAGCATTGTCCAGTTTCCCTATTTGGCGAATAAGGAAACTGAGGCTCAGGCATGGGAAGTGACTTCTCCTGGGTCACACAGCTGGGTGAAAACTAAGACCAGTGCTAACCCCCACCACCACCCCCGCCTCCCTGCTGATTCCCTCCCACCCTTGGGTTTTCAGAGCCTCCTGCTGAGTAGCCTAGAAATTATTGCAATCCTCAGTCTTTGTTAATCACTCATTTAAACACAACATAATCAGTTCTGCTGATTTTTAGCAACTTGAGTGAAGCCTTTATGCCACACTTGGCTCAGATCCATCCCACCATATACCTTTGCCGGTAGTTGGTGTAAACTTTTATTGTATCCCTGTGAACCCTGACAGTCTCTGTGTAGAGAATGTTGAAGGAAGCCTGAATGAATTAAGATTTTCCACTGGAAAAAAATAATAAAATGTTTTTGCTAAAAAAAAACAAAGCCAAAACCAAAATAAAGTCCTTTGCCATTTTATTTGTGGTCTTTGTTATTGAGTTGTAAGAGTTCTTTATATATTCTGGACACTAGACCCTTAACCAGATATGTGATATACAGATATTTAAGCATATTTAAGACCGTTGACTTAAAGTTTTTATTGGGGCATCTGGGTGGCTCAGTCAGTTAAGCATCTGACTCTTGGTTTCGGCTCGAGTCATGATCTCAGGGTCATGAGATTGAGCCCCATGCTAGGCTCCGTGCTCAGCTCGGAATCTGCTTGGGATTCTCTCTCCCCCTCTCCCTCTGTGCTCCACCCCCTGCTCGCTGTCTTTCTCTCTCAAATAAATAAGTAAATCTTTAAAAAATAAGTAAAGTCTTTGTCTCCTTAGTCCACAGACTGTGTTGCTTTAGGAAGAGCATCTTTTTGTTGCTTTCACTGCCTGTGAATGAGCCACGCTTGATTGTTTCTTTGCCTGGCTCATAATTTTTGTGAAAAGCAGCCATTTCTCATATTATGGGGTGAAAGCTCCGTCCATGAGCCTCCTTGTCCTCCACAGGTCGTGTTGTTCCTGCTGACTGTCGTTGTTGAGTTTGTTTCATGGTTCTTCCAAAGCCCGAAATGCCTGGACGTAGACAAATGCCCAGGCACTGCGTGCAGAATCTGTGAGGACAGCCGGTGAGCCCTGAGCCTACAACCCTGCCTTCGCCTTCACTTCCTGCTTGCCCTTAGCCTGAAGGTCAGTCAGAGGTGAACGCTTAGGGCCTCCTCGCAAGTTTCTTGAGCACACACACAGCCCTGGGCTGCTTCTGCATGACCTTTAGATTCCCGGGAATATTTCAGAACTTTTCAGAGTCTTTATTCCCCAGAGCATCTTTCTTTTCTGAATGTTCCTAATTTTGGTGAGTTGACGTCCAAGCTTTTGGTTAGTCGATGGCTTGCTGGACTCACTGAGCAGCAGGGACAGATACATGTACCTTAAACGTGACGACAAATCCCACCCCCCCACCCCAGGGCCATTGGCTCAGCACTGTCGTGAGCTCCGAGTTAGGCTAGAAAAAGGCCAGTTTGTGGGGCCCATCCTCAAGGCTGGCCAAAACAAAACAACCATGATTCTTTGTGAGTGAAGTCCATTTTATGCCTGGACCTGGATCCCCTGTACCGGGGACCTGGCTCTTCCTTCCAAGGCCACTGCCGTGCTCGGGAGTGGGTGTTGGCACTAAGGTCAGTTAAAATGACATAAATTCTCTGTTCTCCCCTCTATCGTTCTTCCTTCCACTTGTTCAATTAATTACTGATAATGAGTTTTGAAATCTCTGCTTATAGTTGCAGGCATGTATTTTTCTTCTTTTGCTTCTATCAGGTTTTGCCTCGTGTATTTTGAACTCTGCTGCATGACGTATAGAAACGTCTAGGATTATTATGTGCTCCTAATTTATGGAGCACCTACTCTCCGGCAAACGTTTTCCTACTTGCTTTCTCTACGTAACCTCCTCCCCTTGTTAAAAGCATATCAGGGGGCACCTGGGTAGCTCAGGTGGCTTAAAAAAAAAAAAGGGTGTGCAGTCACCACAATCTCAGTTTTAGACAGGAAAAGAAAATCAACGTAGGAAGTTTTACACAGCAGGAGAAAAACCCAAGCAGTTAGATGTCAGAGTCCTTGGTTTTCACAAGTGTGTTATTTTCGGTGTGGCCTGGCAATTCCAACTCTGGGCCAGGCCAGGGGAGGGGATTGTAACCTGCCTTGAAAATCTGGCTTTTTGTTTGCAATTGAAATGGTTCCAGTTTTGGCACATCACCCACACCTCTTATCGAGAGGAGAAAACAACACACGTTTCCTGGCAAAATAGAATAAAGGTTGGAGCCAACTTTTGGATTCATGTTTCTGCTCTTCTCTTCTAATAATGTCGACGTGGCCTGGGAGAGCTGAGCTCTGTCTTCTTGCCCCCGGGTTGCACAAAAGCAGTCCCAAGGTGGCAGATGGAAAAAGGAGGCATCTTTTTTTAAATTTTAAAATCTTATTTATTTATTTATTTTTATTTATTTGACAGACAGAGATCACAAGTAGGCAGAGAGGCAGGCAGAGAGAGAGAAGGGAGAAGCAAGCTCCCTGCTGAGCAGAGAGCCCGATGCGGGGCTCAATCCCAGGACCCTGGGATCATGACCTGAGCTGAGGGCAGAGGCCTTAACCCACTGAGCCACCCAGGTGCCCCAAAAGGAGGCATCTTATATAGCTCTCTGTCAGTGAGTTCATAAAACCCGCTGCCAAAGAAGCTCAGGGGCTAACCCTACTTTGCTCATGGAGCCTCCTTCAAAATGCGCCCTCTACCCCCCACCCCCACCCCAGCCCATTTGTTTCTTGCTGAATCACTCAGAGACAGGGACCTTGACCTTTTAGTCAAAAAAAGCAGGAATTTGAAGTTTTGTCTTTTCACTTCCTGACTTGGTGACTTTGGGAAAGTGACACGATCTATAAAATGGATCTACTCATAGTGCCTATAGAAAATAGAAAAGTCTATTTTGATAATAATAGGTAAAACGCTACTTACATACCAGGTGCTATTACTATAATTATCTCTCCTTATAAACAGAGGATGCCTGTTTCCTTCAGTGTCTGCTTGGCAGTCAGAGACAATACTGGTAATTGTCATTTCTTCCATGGGACGGGCACTTTTATCTACATGGTCCTCATTTAACCATCAACCTTGTAGGATCCTTTTCATTGTCACTTTTTTACAGAGGAAATCAAGACTCAGAGTGGTTACTTGACTCACCCATAATCATGCCCAGAGTGAGGGGCACCTGGGTGGCTCCATCGGTTGGGCGTCTGCCTTTAGCTCAGGTCATGATCCCGGGGTCCTGGGATCAAGCCCTGAGTTGAGCTCCCTGCTCAGCAGAGAGCCTGCTTCTCCTCCCTCTCCTGCTGCTCCTGCTTCTGCTTGTGCACGCTCTCTCTCTCTCTCTCTCTGTCAAATGAATAAATAAAATCTCACACACACAAAAAATAATGCCCAGAGTGTATATAGGAACCAGGATACAAAGTCAATTTTAAGCAAAGCCTCTTTTTTCCTCACACCTCCCCTCTACTCCCTCCCTGAAATGATGGAGAGCTCTTCTGAGCCTGCTCCACACAACCATGCAGGCTATACACTGAACAAACAACTCCAGGGAGTGTCATTTTCATCAGCATCAGTTTGAATGGCACCCCCTGGACGTATGCAGTGCACAACCTGCAGACACGTATGAGGAGACTCAGGAGCAGTTAATGGGTTTTGTTTGAGCAGAGAAGATTTTGCTGCCACCACATCTTCAACCCCACATTCCTTCTTGTAATTGTTCTTGGAGGTACTTTCCACACTTTCAAAATTCTGAGTAAATGACCTGAAGGGGCCTGACCACAATACATCTTAGAGTGTGGTGTGATTTTCTCAGTGTGATGGTGAAGGATGTACCTGTGTTTGTACTATTCTTTTTTTTTTTAAGATTTTTATTTATTTATTTGACAGACAGAGATCACAAGTAGGCAGAGAGGCAGGCAGAGAGAGAGGAAGGGAAGCAGGCTCCCTGCCAAGCAGAGAGCCCAGCGCGGGGCTCGATTCCAGGACCCTGGGATCATGACCCGAGCCAAAGGCAGAGGCTTTAACCCACTGAGCCACCTAGGCGCCCCTGTACTGTTCTTTGGGTGTTTACCTTCTGCGTGTGCCTACATGCCTGCCACCATCCATGGACTGTGAAAGCATTACCTTGTTGCATGTGACGATCTGACGCCAGAACACAGGCAAAAATGGCTTATCTTCTTGGAGTTCATCTTTGAAGATTTCTTTTATGTCCTTGTATGTACGTAAGCCACTCCGAGTCTTAGAGGCAATCTTCTGTGAAATATACTCCTTCCTGTCTCATTTCCAGAAAACGCAGCTCAGCGCTGCTCTGTGCCTTTGGCTGTGGGAAGTGCCTTTATTCAGACAGGAGAGGAAATGTGAGTTAAGCATCAGAGAGAGGACGTGAGTAGTTTTCACTGGGCTGTGTTTTCTTTTTCTCCAGCCGCACTTCCTAGATGCCCTGGTTTACTGAGGTCTTTCCATAGCAGCCAAGCTCTAATAATGCTGTTACTAACTTTCAGGGGATCTGAGCAAGATCTGCGGTCTGGGCTCGGCACGCTTAATGGTTTTATTTAATGATCTCAGGAACGGTAACAAGATGATCATTCTACTCTCCTCACATGTATTTGAGTCGTAGAGAATGTCTTTGCAGTCAGGAGCATGGATCTGTATTACAACCTTGTGAAGTTGGATGCACAGATAGTTTTATGTCTTGCTAAAGACAGATTTGGAATACGAGGGTAGCGATGTCCAACACGATGTCCGAGTGCACAAAGCAGATGAGAGTCTGGGCCTTGTTTGAGCTTTCCCTCCCGGGATTCCCATAGTGACTGCTGCATCCATTTGGAGGTCACGGAGACTGATATCCTTTGCTTTTTTCAATTCCTAAGTGAAAAGATTCCCTATGGCAATGTGGAGAACACTTAAAGCCTCTCCAAATTATTGCAGAGATTTTGGTTAAGTCCAGAGAGAATTCTGGCAGGATAAATCCATGTCTCTATAAACTGCCTCATCCAGAAATAGTCCTTTCTGTAATTCTCTACCCCGTTTGCCTCATCTACAAGAGGCAACGTCTGACGTTTCTGGTTAAGGAGGAGTTGAGCACAGAGATTGGCCTGGGATAGGTTGGAATGAAAGAGAGAATTCAGGAGATGGAGAGTTAAGTTTTGAGGTTTCTAAGTTCCTTGTTTGACTTGACATGGCTCCAAAATTGTCTTCCAAGTGAAATACAAAGGCAGTAGTTCTGCTGAATATTAGTGTTTCTGACTGCCTCCAGGTCCCTTGAGGGCATTTGCCTTTAATCAAGTCTTAGCTAGTGGGGAGAGAGTTTACAACGCGTAAGCACCATGGGATTAACCAGAAACATCAAACAAGAGGGAATGGTGGCATACATGGAGAGTCTTTGCTGGAGACGAATACTTGAAATACTTGGGACTGTTCTAGGGTGATGGTTTACCACTTTTCTTTCTTGTCTTAATGGAAATTCCATGTGGCCATGATATAAAGCATAGGTAGAGACAGTTGGAGCTGTTATGGTTAAATGCGAGGTGGTCACACAGAGCCTACTTGATCTGTCACACATATATCCTCTGGGGGAACATCGGAGGCACTTCAAGAGCTTGAGTGAACACAGTGAAAACCCAGCGGACTAGGCAGTCTCTAGAACTTCACTGTGGGGGATGAGGTGTTTGTTCTTGAGCAATTGCCAGAGGAAGTGAGGAAGAGGGGATTCGAGTGTGAACCCTTAGTGGGAAGGATTCTAACTTACTATTGTTGACCGAGACCAGGCTCAGGATAGGTGCTAGTTAATTCAGCTATCTGTTAAGTGGCTGCATTTTCAAAATCTGCATTTGAGTGACAAAGTACCTAAAACCAAGGGAGTGCAGGAAAGTAAGCATCTTAAGGAGAAGGCATGTGAGCCTTATGGGACTTGAGGTCCTCATCGGTTGCCTCCCTGGAGAAAATGAGGCCTACCGAGGAAGAGAATAGGTTAACACTAATGAATTTTCCAGCTTAAATGAAGCTGTACCCTGATCTATTGTCAGGCTGAGTTCATACTTTTCCTTGAAGTTGGCTGTAAGAACCTGTAAAGCATGTTTTTCAAATTTTAGAGTGCCTAGGGATCATTCCAGGAAGTGGTAAACAAGATACATTTCAGGTTGAACACCAGAGGGTCAGATCCTGCAGGTCTCCGGTAGGAAGCAGGAGCCCATTTACAAAAGGCTCACGGGCCAGAATCAGAGAAACCCTGATTGCCGAGGGCGAAAGGTGCAGGAGATGGGAGGGAACTGGGTGTTCTTGGAGGTGACAGCTCTCCTAGATTTCATGAATTCTGGGCAAAGTAAGAATCCCCGCAGCAACTTGGAAGGCAGCCCCGGCGCATTCGAGTCGTCCAGAGGTTCCCACGGTGGGAAATTCCACCTTGCATGCTTTCTAGCCCATGCTCTGCTGGGGGGCTTGCTCGGCGGAGGCCTTGGGAAGGTGACCCCAACTATAGCCATCACCTAGATTTGCTCTCTTGAAACAATTCTATTCAAACCCAGGGATGGCCCCAAAAGTCTTAGCTGGAATGTGTTCAGAAGAATGTGGGGAGAGAGCAGCAGAGTAATGCAGTTACAGGTTACAGATCTCTGTAACCACATCCTCTCGAGAAAGCTATTTCCTTGGGAGACTATTGAAATCTACCAGCAGGACAGGAGGAAAAACCAAATTCCTCTGTGATTTATGATATTTTCCTAGGAGCTAAGTATTATCACTATAAAGCCATGCTCTTTATTTATTTATTTATTTTATAAAGATTTTTTAAAAATTTATTTATTTGTCAGAGAGAGAGGGAGAGAGAGTGAGCAAGCACAGGCAGAGGCAGAGGGAGAAGCAGGCTCCCTGCTGAGCAAGGAGCCCGATATGGGACTCGATGCCAGGACGCTGGGATCATGACCTGAGCCGAAGGCAGCTGCTTAACCAACTGAGCCACCCAGGCGTCCCAAGCCATGCTCTTTAGATGGTAATAACAACTGATACTTGTATAATAAGTGTTTATGAAGGGTTATTCTAATCAATTAGTTGGCAGAGCCACCTTGAGAGGTAGATATAACATTAGATTTGACTTTAGAGTATTAATTTAATTTTATTTTATTTCCAGTATAGTTATGTTATGCTAGTTTCAGGTGTGCGATACACTGATCCAACAATTCCATACATTACCCTGTGCTCATCACAGCAAGTGCCCTCCTTCATCCCATCACCTGTTTCACCAGCCCCCCACCCCTGCCCTCCCTTCCCCCACCCCAGGTCACGGCCAGTTTATTCTCTGTAGTTCAAAGAGTCTGGTTTTTTTTTGTTTCTTTGTTTCTTTGTTTGCTGCTTTTGTGTCTTAAATTTCACATATGACTGAAATCTAGAATATTAAGTAATTTTTGAAACAAAGAAATATCTGAAATGATGCTGGTTCCATCATCAGTTTAATGTAAAAAAAAAATTAAGACCTTAAAGCATGGTTGCAATAATATGTAGCAGACAAAAGCCTCTTGAGGCAGGTTACAAAGGGAACTCCCTTCCTCAGCCCTCCCCGCCAACTCCAGAATATTCTGAGCAACACTGGTTTCTTTATAGGAGGTGTGAATTAGTCACATCGTGTCTCATTGGAATGGATCAGTGATGGTATCTTTTGTTTCAACCAAATACTGAACAATCTTTTATAGCCCAAACATCCCCAGATTATTGATGAGGTCTCTCATCCCTCAATCATCCCTCAATCTTGTCAGCGCTTACTCATAGCTAAGTGGGAAATACCACACTGAAATTCACTGAACTTATAAACATAACACACATACAACTGAAGATTCCTGCCAAGAAGCTTTTTGATACTTAGAGTTCTCTTACAGAAACAATGTTTTTCAATCTTTTGGGACATACGTCTCCGTTTTTTTTTTTTTTAAGGGTTTATTTATTTATTTGTCAGAGAGAGAGAGAGAGAGAGACCACAAGCCACAAGCGGGGGAAGCAGCAGGTTCAGGGAAAGGAAGAAGCAGGCTCTCCCCTGAGCAGGGGAACCTGATGGGGGACTTGAACCCAGGACCACAGGATCATGACCTGAGCTGAAGGCAGACACTTAACCGAATGAGCCACCCCAGGCATCCCCATAGGTCTCCCTTTTAATTAACATTAGAAATCTCAAATTCCATCTTGTCCCAATTCAATACTTTGACACTTCTCCTTTGAGAATCACTAAATTTCATGGATGGAATTTTCTGTGAACAGGGATTTTTTAAAAAAGGTTTTACTTATTTATTTATTTGAGAGAGAGAGAGAGAGCATGAGAAGGGGGAGGGTCAGAGGGAGAAGCAGACTCCCTGCCGAGGAGGGAGCAGATGTGGGACAGGATCTCATGACTCCAGGATCATGACCTGAACCGAAGGCAGTCGCTTAACCAACTGAGCCATCCAGGTGCCCTGAACAGGGATTCTTAAAAATAATCTTCTGCAAGTACAGAATAGAATAAAGATCTCAAGAGTAGAAGTTAAAAAAAAAAAAAAGATGGGCTTTATTCACGTATATAACCTTACTGCATGAAATATAGCCTTGTACAACTCACCTCCCTCTTTAGTCCTTGGTGTGTGTTCTGACACTTTTCACTTATGAACCTCAATCTTTAACCCCCTTCCAGCTCTGATATGTCCTATTACACCATCAGAGATACAACAGTTATAAATTGTCATGACGACTGATGGGAAATGTAAAGTAGCTGGCTTGTTTCCCAGGCAGATAATTTTCTCAGAGGGGTCCCTGCAGAGCAAGTCACTGTATGGGAAGGAGTGGAAAAAAAGTATCAGGAGTCCTATCAGTGCTCGTTTGTTATCTAGGAAAGATCATGTACAGGAACATGGATGCCTGCATGGTTAGGTATAAATACAGAACCATATTAGTCCAAGAGGAAACCGTTCTTCCCCTGCCCAGAAAGCTGAGCTCTACTCAAAGTATGGCTGTGAAAGATTTTACACACGACAGAAGATCTGCTCTCATGGGAAGGGCCTGGAAGTGTTTTCTTCCCTTGGGACATAGGTCCAGACAGCTTGCAGCGGTCCTCTGGGCCAAAACCGAAGCTGCGGTGTTCTGACAAGGATCGAGTGGTCCTTTCCCTTTCAGGAGTGCTCCCTAGACCGGCCATCCTACAGCTATCTGATAAGTTAGAATCAAGCAATGGGAGTATATAAACTCAGGGCTCTGTGGAAACAGACTCATGGCAGGAAGAGTCACGGGGTTAGAAGTTCCTTCGAGATCATTGTTGGCATTTCTATGAAATTTGCCCTTGATGGATACCTGCCTTTTGATTCTCAAATACTCTGCAGGTGAACAACACTTCAGATCTTTATGTGAGGAAATCGCTGGGAGACCAATTATTTTCCTCATCAAAGAATTGCAATGTGTGCTTTTTACCCCTCAAATTACATATGAAGTGACTATAACATTTGTAGATATTGTTTGTAGTAATATACCTGGTCTAAAAAATGTACACCTAAATTTTTAAAGAGATAATCTGGATGATAAGATTACAATTGCTTTCTTTCCTATTTTTTTTAATACATAGAGAAAGAGATTTATTTTAAGGAATTAAGTCATGTGACTATGACTTCAGAAAGCTGAAGACCTGAAAGAACTGGGGTGTAGTTCCAATGTGCTCTTTGATTTCCAATTTTTCAAAACATAAGCAGATGTTATTTATATGTTATGGGAAATGTAATGGGATGATACTTGTTAACAGTCTTGGAGGCCTTTCTCTGTGCCTGGTTCTGGGCTCGGTACTCTGCCTGCCTTGTCTGTTTTCATTCCCCTGATCTCTTTTGAGAGTGGAACTTGCATCACTCACATTTAACCAACTTAGGAGCAGGCTTATCAAGGTTTGGTGACTGACCCAAGGTCATTATGGTAAGTATATGGCAAAGCCAGGATTTGAACACAGGTATCTTGAGACTCTGGGGCCTTAGGAATCAACTCATTAATAAAATCAGGACACTTCTTCAATGCTCCATTGCTACCAAAACCTAATTCTCTCAGTGGCATCTAACCACTAAAATAATCCTAATGTGGCAAATTCTGGAGTCTCATCTCAATAATCAGATTTTTTCTTCACTTCTGACTACTTTACCTTTTCTCTCTCTCTCTTTTAACTTGGAACCCTGGGAACTTAATAATTCTGAAAGTCAATCTCATTTGTCAGGACCCTAGATGTCTAGGACATTGGTTGAAAATTCATGGATATCAGGGTATTTGTTATTTTAACAAAATCATTATTTTTTTCTTAAGTTGTCTCTCCTCTTTCACACATACGCTCTTTGCAAGGAAAGAACTCACACAACTTTTATTGAATAAAAGTTCATTTGGTGAATTGTGGCTCATGGAGGATTTTATTTCCTGGAGGGAAGCACGGACATCAACCGGTCATTTTGGTAGACTTCCGTGTTATAGAGGCTCCATTAATAAGTAAGTCTAGAAGGGTGGCGTGAGTGAGGACAGAGCAGTCAAGGCACCCAGAGGACTCAGCATGCGAGGACTATGAGCTGTTTACTCGAGAATATGGGAGCACAGGTGATTCTCATCCTTTGAGGTCATCGTGTGCTATAAGGTAGCTGTGAACTCTGAATCAGCCAACACTGAGCCATGGCTCATTGGGGAGGTACCGGATGGGTCCTGAGAGCCTCTGGCCACATTGTTGTCCACTGACAACCTTGTTTTTTTAATGTGTGTTTCAAAACACCGTATTTATTCTATATTCTTGATTCATTCACACTGTACTTGTGGTTAACAGCAGTAACTCAGTCCTGAACTAAGCTTATTCTCTCCATAAGGCCCATGACAACCATTCTGTGCTTAGGACAACTAGCACTTCAGCCCTGTGTCTGCGGGCCATTTAAAAAACTGCAGTCGGGGGGAGGAGTCAAGATGGCGGAGAAGTAGCAGGCTGAGACGACATCAGCCAGCAGGAGATCAGCTAGATAGCCTATCAAACCATTCCGAACACCTACAAATCCAACAGGAGATCGAAGAGAAGAAAAACAACAATTCTAGGAACAGAAAATCGACCACTTTCTGAAAGGTAGGACCAGCGGAGAAGTGAATCCAACGCGACGGGAAGATAGACCCCAGGGGGAGGGGCCGGCTCCCGGCAAGCGGCGGAGCACAAAATCAGAACTTTTAAAAGTCGGCTCCACGGAGGGACATCACTCCAGAGGCTAAACTGGGGTGAAGACCTCACGGGGACAACGTGGACTCAGGTCCCACGGGGTCACAGAAGGATCGGGGGTGTCTGAGTGTCGCAGAGCTCACAGGTATTAGAGCGGGGAAGCCGGCTGCGGAGACAGAGCCGAGATTTCCTAGTGGTCTGTGACACGGACCG
>ML111573.1:0-67617 GCA_003697995.1 Taxidea taxus jeffersonii
TGCAAAATGGTAGTTTATTAGAGCATGGGGACAAGACCTGTGGGCAGAAAGAGCTGCTGCCCTGGGATATGGAGGAGTGGTCTATTATATGCTTGCAAGATGGGAGGTGGTCAGGGATGGCATAGGTTTCTAAGGAATTTTGGAAGCAAGGTTTCCAGGGCCTTGAGGGGCTAGCAGTTGTTGGGAAAAGGTCATTTATTACTGTCTAATAAAACCTTAGTCATGAGACCCTTCAGATATATATCGGTGGGCCATATGCTTGGGGATGATCGCCAACATGTATCTTGGAGGGTTTAGAGATAAAGGAAGGTTCCAAAGGAATTTGTATATGTAAAAGCAGACCCACAGGATTCTGCTTGGGGTGGGGGGTGTGCGGTCAGGCTAGGACTGCCTTTTGCCCTTAGCAAAGTATTAAGGTGGAGGCAGTTGGGTCCCTAGAGGAACGTCACTCTGCCTGTTTCAAGGACTTGTCAGTGGGTAAGGAAATTTAGTAACTTTTCTTCTGCCTCTGTTCCCACATCAGAAGGAAGGAAGGAAGGAAAAAATACAGTTCTTTGGTACCTGTTCTAGCCCTGAGTCTGAGGCCTAAATCCTAAGGGTCATCCCTGGCTGCTCGTTGTTCTCAGCCTCGTAGACCTTGAGTTCTTCTGGCTCTGTCTTTTCTGCTTTGCCCAGTCAGCCACTCTGCACCCCACACACCATCAGCATTCCAGTCTGGGCCGTCGTTTCCTCTGCCTCTCTCACTTGTCTGGGGTCTGAGGATTCTGGGAGCTGCAGCCAGGCCACCTGCCCTGGCACACCTCTGGAGTAGATCATGTCCTCCAGGCCTGGCCGGCTGGTGTGGCCACCTTGGACCATCTATGTTCCAGTCCAGCACACTGGCCCACCAGCTTCCTCAGGCCTGCCCCAGCTCCTCCCTGCCTCATGGCCTTAGCACTCACTTTCTCCTGCCCTTGGCCTCCACCCCAGCCCCTGGCACTCCCTTGCCCCCTACTTGCTTCCCTTTCCTTCCAGTCACTGATGGGACTGCCCTGTTTGTTTTCTTCTTATTTACCTTTATCACCATAAGAAAAAAGTGAGCTTCTCTGAGGGTGGCCCTCTGTCCATTTCTCACCTCCTGCCAGCACCCCCCTAGCGCAGTGCCTGGCATGCTGTAGATGCTCAGTAAATACCTGTCCTCTATACCACACCTGTCCCACAAGTGTGCAAGGTCATCACATGGACTCGTAGGCAGGGCCTTGAAGACTTCCTTCACTCTCAGTAGATGGGATTGTAAGGGTAAAGTTGAAGTAGTGTCCGGTTCCCGAGAACTTAGGCAGGGGCCAGTCCCACAAGCCCAGGTGTGAGTCAGACAGGAGTCTTCTAGGTCGGCTCCCAAAGACTGTATGACCTACCAGGAGGAGGGGCTGAGACAAGGGACATTTGTGCAGGCAGGCAGGTAGGCAGGCTGGCCGAGAACTGGGGAGAAAGAGGGGGCCTAGGTGCCAGGTGGAAACCAAGAAAGGCAAAACTATAAAGGCGGGGTTTAGTGTCTCTGTTGGGGGGCGGGGGAGGAGATCGATTGACTTCCAGGGCCAGAGCTCAGGAAGTAAGTTTGCTGGCTCTACGCCAAACTAGGCCAGTGTACTAATAAACCAGACTAGTCCTGTTCAAGTCAGAAGGCTCATACCTGTAACAGGTGCTCATTTGTTCGTAGTTTGTACCTGAGGTCACCATACCTTCCAGGAAAATAGTTCTTGCATTGTCCAGGTCCAGTTGTGGCATGAAGTATTGATACCCTATAGGAGAAAAGAACAGCAGGATTCTGGGGGCCCATGCTTTGCGGGGAGAGGTAGGAATAGGAAGCTGGGGGGTGGGAGGGTTGAGATCTGTGCCCACTGAGGCCTCTGTTCTCTGCTGGGGAGGACCTCACACACGGCCACTGTAAGTTGGGCTAACCTTGGCCAGGCTCCATCGCTCGTGTGATCCCTTCCACACGGGAGCACATCAGCCCACAGGAGGCATTTCCCTGTGCCCACTGCCCTGTTTCTACTGTGTAGGTTGCCTTTCTTCCCGACGTGGGAGTCCACGTGGGCCTGGACAATTGGTTCTTTGTGAGTGTTGAATGCGTGTGTGTGCGTGCAGGTATATATAACACAACCGTATCCTGTCAGGGCCCAGTTCGGTGACATTCAGCGCATTCACATGTACAGCCCTCACCACCACCACCCCCCATCTCCAGAACTCTTTCTTCATCTTCCCAAACCGAAACTCCATAGCAGGTAAACATTAATGTTTGTCCTTTCGTGTCCTCAACAAAGTGTTTTTAAGTTCAGCCGTGATATCCAATGTATCCAAACTTCGTCCCTTTCTATGGCTGAATAATAGTCTCTCGTATGTGTATACCACATTTTGTTTATCTGTTCATGCATCAGTGGACACTTGGGTTGTTCTGCCTTTTTGCTATTGTGAATAATGCTGAAATGAGCATGGGTGTACAAACATCTCCTCGAATCCCCTGCTTTAGTTCTTCTGGGCATACATCTAGAAGTGGGATTGCTGCATGGTATGGTAGTTCTGTGCTTAATTTTTCAAGGACCTGCCAAACTGTTTCTCTCAGTGGCTCTACCGTTTTATCTTCCTACTAGCAGCGCACAGTGTCTCAGTTTCTTCTCATTCTTGCCAACATTTGTTACTTTCATTTTTTTTTTTTTTAATTAAAGCCATCCTTGTAGGTATGAAATGGTATCTCTTTGTGGGTTTAGTTTGCATTTCCCTAATAACTAATGATGTGTCGAACATTTCTTCATGTGCTTATTAGATGTTGGCTTATCCTCTTTGGAGAAATGTCTAAGTCTTTAGGCCATTTATTGGGGTTTTTGCCTTTGAGTTTTAGGAGTTATTTATATATTTTGCACATTAATTCCTTTTTTTTTTTTAAGATTTTATTTATTCATTTGACAGATCACAAGTAAGCAGAGAGGCAGGCAGGGAGAGGAGGAAGCAGGCTCCCCGCTGAACAGAGAGCCCGATGCAGGGCTCGATCCCAGGACCCTAAGATCATGACCTGAGCCAAAGGCAGAGGCTTAACCCACTGAGCCACCTAGGCGCCCCATATTCTGCACATTAATTCTTTACCAGATCGTGATTTGCAACTATTTTCTCCCATTCTGTGGGTTGCCTTTTCATGTTTGTGATAGTATCCTTCGACACACAGAAGTTGTGGGTTTTGTTGTTTTTTTTTAAGATTTTATTTATTTATTTGGGAGAGAGAGCACACAAGCAGGGGAGAGGGAAAGGGAGAAGCAGGCTCCCCACTGAGCAGGGAGCCGGATGCGGGACTCGATCCCAGGACCCCGGGATCATGAACTGAGCCGAAGGCAGAGGCTTAACCAAGTGAGACACCCAGGCGTTCCTCAACACACAAAAGTTTGTTGCCTGTGCTTTTGGTGTCATATCCCAGAAATCATATCAAATCCAGTGTTAGAAAGCTGTTGGCCCTGTCTGTCTTCTTCTAAGAGTTGTGTACTTTTTGCTCTTACGTTTAGGTCTTTGGTTCAGTTTGATTGTCATGTATGGCGTAGTGAGCCCTTGATTCTTGTGGAATCCTGCTGCCATGTGGGTTGGTGGGGTGAGGAGGAGAAAAGGTGTTCTTTCCTGTGTTCCCTTGCCCCCAGTCTTAGGAGCAAGGTGAGCCTTGGTCGAGTGGTGGTAGCTTCCCAAGGAGAGCCGAGGGCCTTTGATGCTTGGCGGGAGCCTGTGCTTCTTTGCTGCACAGTCAGAGGCCCAAGCCAGCAGGCCCGTCTGGCACAGCAGGTATGAGAAGGAACTTCCTGGCATTGGCAGCTAGTGAAAAAGGTCCTTGTTGCATTCTTTTTTCCCTCAAAAAAAAAAAAAAAGCTTAGCCAACCCTAACAAGGCCCCACAAAGGCAGGGAGGTTGGCTGGTTGACAAAGCCCCGAGTGGGTCATTTGCACAGCACCCCTGCATGTACCGCATTGGGCTAAGCAACCCCTCTCCTCTTCTACAGCTCCCGGGCTACAGCCCCAGTGTGGCCATGGCCCTGGGCACAGCAGTTCCCGGTGCTGCTTGGGATTAGCAGACATTCCCCTGTCTATGGGTCCCTTTCTGCTGAATGCCTCAAAGTCTACCTCACTCCTGGGTGGGGCCAGAGCCAAATCTTGAGAAGGGGACCTCCTAGGGACAGGACCACCTGCTCATTGAGTATCACCGCTGAGGAGGTACCTCCCAGCAGAGTGTGTGCTCAGCCCTGTCCTCTGTACCAATGACGCATGTTGTCAGAGCCTGGTAGATGGGACATTAGCTCTTCGGGGCTGGATGGCTCTAGCTGCTGCAGTCGAGGTCATGTGCTGAGGTAGGCTAGGATTTGGAAAGCTGGGCTCCAGTCCTTGTGCCTGTCTGGGCCTTGGCTTCCACGTCTGAAATGTGGGGCAGAGGGACAGGCCTCAAACACCCTGTGGGCCTGGGCTGGAGGCAGCAGGCTGTGCGTGTTCTTCCTGCAGGAGTCCAAGTGGATTGAAGCGCCTCCCCTGCCAGCCACACATCATGATTTTTCTCTACCTGGGCCATGTTTTGTTTTGTTTTGTTTGTAAGTATACAAGTAGTTTCCTTTTAGTGTAGTTACAGGACTGTACAGCCATCACCATGGTCTAATTTTAAGAACATTTCCCTTTCCCCACACCAGCCAAAGGAACTCTGTACCCCTTACCCTTTACCCCAATCTTCCCCCAGCCCGCGGCAACCACTAATGTATTTTCTGTCTTTATCCATGTACTTGTTCTGGCCATTTCCTATAAACGGAATTACGCAGGATGGCTGCATCCGCCTCTTGCCTTTCAGCTTGATCATCTGCCATTTGAAAATAGCCCTGGCCCCAGGAGTCGTACTTACAGACCACAGCCCCTGGAGGTCAGGTTCCCTTTCTGGGCCCTGCCTCTCCTTCATGCCAGCTCCTGCCTCTCATGCCCTTCAAACAGTGGAGGATTTGTACCCTCTCACCTTTGCACGAGGAGCACCCCACTGTCCACTTAACAAACATGGGATTTGGTAAGGTTGGGTATTCCAACTTTATAAGTGAAACATTTATAATATTTATTATGTTACATAGGCTTTAAAATATTTATAAACAAAGCATAATGTTTATACAGTGAATCTGCAGTATACATTTAGAGGGGTTGGTTTGTTTCATATATCATTCGAAAGTATGTGCTAAAGCTCATTTTCAGCCAGGCCAGCGTAGACATATAGAGGAAAATCAAATTCATTTCATTGAGGACCTCACCAGCTAGCATAGAGAACAGATGGGTAGACCCATATGTGGACTCAGGGCTTACATGTAGGGCTCTTCCCTTCAGAGAGGACGGGGTGACCATCCAGGTGGTAAAGAATATGAGGCAGACATTTCTGGTGGGAGATGACTCTGAAGGAAGCTGGCCTGTTTCTCCGTGGGTCACCTAGGCCTATGAGGAAAGGGCTCTTGAGACCTCAAACACAGGGCGGAGAGCCTGGGCTTGAGCCCAGGGGAGCAGCTAAGGCATGGCCATGTTCACGCTCATGAAAGGTTCTGGGGCCAGTACCGGCAACAACAGAGGGCCAGCCTCACCCCGGGTTCTAACTGCTGAACAGTGCTGAGGAACTGAGTGCTATGCCCAGGATAGGAGAAGCCACCGAACCATAAGATACCTAGGAATAAACCTAACGAAAGAGGCAAAGAATCTATACTCAGAGAACTATAAAGTACTCATGAAAGAAATTGAGGAAGACACAAAGAAATGGAAAAATGTTCCATGCTCATGGATTGGAAGAATAAATATTGTAAAAATGTCTATGCTACCTAAAGCTATCTACACATTTAATGCAATGCCTATCAAAATTCCATCCAATTTTTTCAAAGAAATGGAACAAATAATCCTAAAATTTATATGGAACCAGAAAAGACCTCGAATAGCCAAAGGAATATTGAAAAAGAAAACCAAAGTTGGTGGCATCACAATTCCAGACTTCAAGCTCTACTACAAAGCTGTCATCATTAAGACAGTATGGTACTGGCACAAAAACAGACACATAGATCAATGGATCAGAATAGAGAGCCCAGAAATAGACCCTCAACTCTATGGTCAACTAATCTTCGACAAAGCAGGAAAGAACATCCAATGGAAAAAAGATAGTCTCTTCAACAAATAGTGTTGGGAAAATTGGACAGCCACATGCAGAAAAATGAAATTGGACCATTTCCTTACACCACACATGAAAATAGACTCAAAATGGATGAAGGACCTCAACGTGAGAAAGGAATCCATCAAAATCCTTGAGGAGAACACAGGCAGCAACCTCTTCGACCTCAGCCGCAGCAACTTCTTCCTAGGAGAAGCCACCGACCTTAGCACTGGCTGCCAGATACTCCTGCCATGCCTCCCACAGAACACATCGCAGGTTTGAGACTCCCATCTCCCTGACTCGATTTGGATCAGTGGGCAGTAGGAAAGACATGGATGCGACACTCAGACATGGGCCTGCCTGTGCCTGGGAGCGGATGGGGTAGAAGGCTGCCCACAGTGCAGGTGAAGTGTCTGGTGCTCCAGAGAAGGGTGACCACCCCAGGGCCTTGAGATAGGGACGGGGAGGCACAGAGAGTAAATATGAGCTGCTCTGCTGCCCTTGGTTTGGCCCGTCTTTTTTTTTTTTTTTAAATTTAATTTAATTTATTTATTTTTAATTTAAACATATAATGTAACCCCAACCCCCTCTCCCAACACCCCCCCCCCGGTTTGTTTTATGACATTAAGAATCTCTTTTGGTTTGTCTTCCTCCCAATCCCATCTTGTTTCATTTATTCTTTTCCTACCCCCTTAGCCCCCACCCCCGTTGCATCTCCACTTCCTCATATCAGGGAGATCATATGATAGTTGTCTTTCTCCGATTGACTTATTTCGCTAAGCATAATACCCTCTAGTTCCATCCATGTCGTCGCAAATGGTAAGATTTCATTTCTTTTGATGGCTGCATAGTATTCCATTGTATATATATACCAACTCTTCTTTATCTATTCATCTGTTGATGGACATCTAGGTTCTTTCCATAACTTGGCTATTGTGGACATTGCTGCTATAAACATTCGGGTACACGTGCCCCTTCGGATCACTGCGTTTGTATCTTTAGGGTAAATACCCAGTAGTGCGATTGCTGGGTCATAAGGTAGCTCTATTTTCAATTTTTTGAGGAACCTCCATGCTGTTTTCCAGAGTGGTTGCACCAGCTTGCATTCCCACCAACAGTGTAGGAGGGTTCCCCTTTCTCCACATCCTCACCAGCATCTGTCATTTCCTGACTTGTTCATTTTAGCCATTCTGACTGGTGTGAGGTGGTATCTCATTGTGGCTTTGATTTGTATTTCCCTGATGCCCAGTGATGTGGAGCACTTTTTCATGTGTCTGTTGGCCATCTGGATGTCTTCTTTGCAGATATGTCTGTTCATGTCCTCTGCCCATTTCTTGATTGGATTATTTGTTCTTTGGGTGTTGAGTTTGCTAAGCTCTTTGTAGATTTTGGATACTAGCCCTTTATCTGATATGTCATTTGCAAATATCTTCTCCCATTCTGTCAGTTGTCTTTTGGTTTTGTTGACTGTTTCCTTTGCTGTGCAAAAGCTTTTGACTCCTGGTGGCCATCTTGGGCCAGCCGCTGGCCTCCAGTGTGGGCATTGAGGCCTGGCTTTGCCTCTGTTCTCAGGGAGAGGATGGTCCATGGTGCCTAGAGCTCCCTCCGGTCCAGCCAGGCCAGTTCTCTGTCTTCACCCTGCTGGCCTCTTCTCTGTCCCCAGGTAGGAGACAGATGTGCCTAATGCCTTCTTCCCTTTTCCTTGTAGAAAGCATTCAGAGAAAATGTATTGAATAAATTGTCTTCTTACCACCACCCCCTTGCTTGGTGGGGACTGCCTGTGTGTGTGCACTGAGAAACAGCAGGGGAAGCAGCCTGGGTTTTGTGCCAACCCTGAGCCCCCACTTCATCTGAACAGTATCCTCTCTAGTCTCATGGTAGCTCTGCGAGGTGAGGGATTTCTTTTATTGTGGTAAAATACACATAACAAAAAAACTACTGTATTAGCCACCTTAAAGTGTACAGTTCAGTGGCATTTAGTACGTTTGCAGTGTTTCGCAACCATCACACTAGTTCCAGAACTTTCTCATCATTCCAAACAGAAATCTCGTACCCATTAAGCAGTTACTCCTCATTCCCCACTCCCCCACTCATCCCCTAGCAACCATCAATCTGCTTTCTGTCTCTGTGAATTTGCCTATTCTGGATATTTCATCAAAACTAAATCATACAGTGTTTGTCCTTTTGTGTCTGGCTTCTTTATCTTAGCGTGATGTTTTCATCTACATTGAAGTGTGTGTTGGTGTTTCATTCTTCTTATGGCTGAATACCATTCTATTGTATGGCTAGACATTTTGTTCTTTTGTTTTTGTTTTTGACATTTTGGTTTTTTTTTTAAAGATTATTTTAGAGAGCTCGAGAGTGTGAGTGCGGGGAGGGGCAGGGGGGAGGTGGAGGGAGTTTGAAGCAGGCTCCCTGCTGAGTGATGGAGCCCGACGCTGAGCTTGATCCCATGATCCTGAGATCACAACCTGAGCCAAAAACCAAGAGTTGCGTGCTCAGCCACCTGAGCCACCGAGGCGCCCCATCCGGGATAGACATTTAGGCTGTTTCTACCTTTTGGCCGTCGTGAATAGTGCTGCTGCAAACATTTGTGTGTGTTTTGTTCAAAAACCTGTTTTCAGTTCTTTGGGGTGTAAACTTAGGAGCAGAACTGCTGAGTCATATGGTAACTCCATGGTTTAACTTGTGGAGGAATCTCCAGGCTGCTGTCCACAGCAGCTGCTCCATTTTGCATTTGAAGTAAAGGAAATTGTTAATCCCATTTATACACTTGTGGAAACTGAAGCTTTAACTTCGCAGCTTGCCCAAAGTGACTTTCATGGTGATTGGCAGAGCTAGGATTCTGTACTGAGGGTGGTGCTCTTCTCGGCTCCTAGGCACTGGAAACGTAAAGCCCAGAGGCTACATTAGATTTTTGAGCCTTGGTGGGGAAGACGGGCCTGGGAGCACAGTCATGTTTGGCTCCCCCGTCCCAGGGTGATGGGCCCACAGCTGATAGGTTCTCCACACCGTAGCCCCAGCATGGCTGGCCCAGCCTCCTCCTGCGGGCAGAGTTGCAGCAGTTAGGATTCTTGCTGGAGTCCTGAAGGACAGGAAGCGGGGCAGAGTCACTGCTTCCTGCAGAGGAGGCCGTGTGAGATCACAGACACAGACAGACCTGGCATCCGAGGCCAGGCAGCAAGGCTGCAGGCACACTCTGGCCTCAGGGCTGCTGTATGTGGCTGACAGCTCCAGTGTGGGGGATGGCTGTGAAACTGCCGGGTAAGCCACGAGGACCACAGAATCCAGGGAAGGCTGGCCACACACCTGGCCAGGGAACTTCGCTGGCTTCTGGCCATGCAGGCAACAGGAGGAAAGAAGTTCGGCCTGGCAGGCACCTACAGCAGCTCCTCGTCCCTCCCCGCTGCCCTGAGGCCCCTGGCTAAGGTTGGGGGAAGTCTCTGAGCTGCCAAAGGGGCCAGTGGGGGCTTTTGCTCTCCGATTCAGGGTGGTTTCGTGGTTATGTCTCAAGACTCCTTTTCTATGAGTCTTTCCAGTTTTCTCTGAGAACTTGGACTTTGAGCTATCCATCTAAAGAGAACTGTGTGCTAGGGAGAACTGTGGCCTTGGAGGGCTGGATGTACACCTGGATGGCTTTTGGTGTCCACCTCTTTCGATAGGGACTCATGATTCGTTCGAGTCAGGACTCTGAGCAGTTTGGTAGTAGCAGGAAGAGCCAGAGACAGTCTCTGTGATCCTGACCAGCATGTGTTCCTCTCAGAGCATGGGGTCCCAGGGGCACCTGAGATGGGGTGCAATACTCAGCGAAGCTCCCCACGGGACACCTTCCTTCCACAGAAAATTCTGGTCTGACCTCCTTTAATCCCCAAGGAAGGATATATGTGGTCTCTCCCTTGGCCTGGCTCAGGTGGCTTAACCAAGCCTCTGGCGTGGCTGCCCGGCCAGACTCTGTGCAGGAGCTTATGGGAGCTGCTTTCCCCCTCTCTGGGGAGGGCAGGGGAGCTCATGTTCCTGCCTAGGCCATGTCTGATCCTGCCCGCGGACAGGTTCTGCAGTAACTCTGGGCCACACTTGTCCTGGGTGACCCCAGTGGGTTCCAGGGCCCTTTATCCCTCTGGGCCCCACTTACAAGCCATCACAGTGCCTTCCTCCTGAGGCTGCCATCAGGGTGAACCTGTAAGTTTTTATCCAGGGCCCTGGCTGACCCTAGAAGACAGTTGGGGTTATTCTTGCCACAGTGGCTCCTTCTGCAAGGAGAGTCTTTTTGTCCTACCTGGAGCACATTCACGCCTACTTCTGGCAGTGTGCAGAGGTGCTGGCTGACCTCTGTCACCAAGTGGCACTGCTTGTCCTGTTCCTTAAATGGGTCGTAGGGAGTGTGATGGAGCAATAATACAGAGTACAGGACAGGTGAGATCCCTGTTTTTTCATTCTGTGCGTGTGCATGCCTATACACCTGTCCTTCCCAGCGTGAAATGCGTGGTTCTCAGTCAGTCGTGGACAGATAAGTTTGAAATACACGAACTGTTACAGGACCTGCAGTATACTGGCTTGGCCTTCACCTTGAAAGGCACTTTTGACCTTGAGATTCTGTGAGTATTTCCTTGCACTGGGCCAAAGCCTTTGTTTCTGTGGGTCTTTGCTTTCCCATCTGAATGGAGAAGTGGGCCATTCTATCCAAGTTTTACCTGACCTCTGGTTGTATAAGCACAGCTTCCTGGAGGAAAGGGTCCCCACCGATAGCTCTAAGCCCCTCTTTGTACTTCTGTCCTACTCTCCTCTTCTTTCTCTCTGACAGAAGCTTACCTTCCAAACTTCCAGGATCCAACAAGAAGTGGAGGCTACCTGTTTTCCCCAAAGTGCACCTGCTTGGGCCAGGGATGGGGTGGAGGGTCTCCAGGGGTAAGGCTGCTGTGGGAGGATCTTTCAAAGCAAGCGTCTGACAAGTGCCTAGCTACAGTGGGCAGAGTTTCCCTGGGCCTTTTGTGGGCCATTGGGCAGATGACAGAAGGGCTGGATTCTCAGCAGGATGTTATCACATCCCCGGAGAGAGGCCCTTGTCTTAGTCCTCCAGCTTGGTCACTTCATGCTTACATGGTCTTCGGCCTGGGGATTCGTTGCAACTGCCGCAGCTCCACCACCTTGGCTGGTGTAGTGTGGAGACCAGAAGAGGACTGGAAACCCCCAGATGGCTAGAGGGCCATCTGGTGACATTGCGGGCTAAAGAGTTAACCCCTAACTTGGCAAACACAGCTGAGTTTGAAGGCCTGCAGACTGCCATCCCTTTTTTGAAATCGAGCAAAACTGTGTGCTGCTCAGCCTGGTAGGAGGCCTGGATTCCTCACAGCTGGAGGTGCGGAATGAGAGCAGGGAGCTTGTCAGATGGAACTGGGTCTCTGCTGATGGCATAGGGGTGAGGTGTGCCCTCTGGCTGGATTTGGGTTGCAGCCTAGATATCTGCCCTTGCTCTTCAAGCAGAGGGGCTGGCCAGCTTGGAGATGGGTTGTCAAGGATCCGTATGACCTGCTCCTGCCCTGAGGTGGGGAGGACCACACCTGGGCCTGGGGGCTCTCTGGAGGCCCTTGGCTGAAGCACCCGAGCTCTGGGTACAGGAGCTGTGGTTGAGTGCAGACTAGTGAAGGGGCAAATGGGGGTGGTGGTACAGACAGCATCAGAGGTGCGTGGGAGTTGTCCATGAAAGGACACACTGGCGGGGGGCCTGGCCTTCAGTACCCACCTGGGACAGTGAGCCGCTTCATGGCAGGTGGCACCATTGAGACTCAGGAGGAACTGTTTTCACAGTGCCTGCCACGGGCCAGCCGGTGTCGGTTTTCCGGTTCTCCCTTTTTTTCTGATCACTGTTGACTCTCCTCCCTCTTCCCTGTATGTGACAGGATTAGATAATGCCCACCTCATGAGTAGTGTTTAAGGAAGCATGAGAGAGGTTGTAATCACGAGACACACAGGTAGTAAATAAATGTTCATTTCCTGCAGCTGTAGCTTGTTATGTCTTTGCCTTTGATTGACACTTCTGAAGGCTCTTCTGGAAGAAGGTGGAGAACTCATTTTGTATACTTAAAAAGCTGAGGCCCAGAGAGGTTGTCGGAAGTCTAAGGGCACAGTTCGTAACTAAGTCCCATGACCACGTTCTGCTGCAGGGCTAGCTGGGAAATCTCATCACTAGCTTGTGGCCACGTGTCCAGCAAACCCAGTGACTGTGCACAAGGGGATGGCGAGCAGTTTCATGACCACCGGGCCCTGGAACGGTAGTTTCTAAAGATGAGCACATGCCTTCAGATGGCCCACTAGAGAGTATAAGGAGAAGAAAGTATTAGAATTTCTGTCGGCATGTTTTATTGTCCCTGTTAAGCTTACTTGTGTGTGTGATAGTTTATAAGGTATCAGCACAGATGACTTAGCACGTCCATGCATCCCTGTGTCACAGGTGGGCATACACTGGCACCTGTGATACCCATGAGCCCAAGCATTGGGTGGGCCATCAAGGACAAAGGAGGAAAAGTCACCTTGGAAAAGCTCCTCTGCCCTCCCCTCTCCCACTCCCAGCTCTGTGCTCCTGCTCATGGCCCTAATCCTCACATCGGTCCGCGGCGTCAGTGTCTGTTTCATGTATGAGAGGACCCACCCCAGAGAATCCGTGAGCCTTGTCGGTACCAACAGGGAGCATGTGCTTCTGCGTGGGGAGGCTGAGCTGAGAGAGCAGACGGAGGCTACCACGCCTAGTTCGCCCAAAGAGGGTTCACGTGGGGCAGTGGCATGATGCCAGAGAAGACCTGGGATTAGAAATTCTGAAGAGTAGAAGGACTGGAACTGGAACAAGGCAGTGGGGAAGCCTAGGAGGACAGTGCGGGCCTTGCCCTGGGTTGGAGGGGTGCACTCTTGAAGCGGTGGGAGCAGCACTCGTCTGGGGAGAGGGGCTCAGCCCCTACATGCTCATGGGTCTCCCCAGCCAGAAGACCAGTGGGTGGGTCCCAGGCCTCCCCCCTTGTTCACTGCTCCTGAAGAACCCCCTTGGTTGGTTGCAGGTTAACCAAGCCCCCTTTCCCAGCTCAAGGACTCTTCAGGAGTGCCCAGGAGAGATCCTCCAAGGCTGCTTTCCTGAGGAAGAGCACTCATCCTAGCATGCATGTGGCACACCCTCAGAAGTGGGACTCGGGCCCCTCCCCTGGCCCCAGCTGAAGTCAGAGGCCTCGTGGCTGGCTCGCCTGCCCTGCCACCTCCATTCTGAGCTGCGCCCAGAGGGTCCATAAGGAAAGGGTTTGGGGAGCTGGGAACCTTCCTTCCTGTCCTGTGAACCAGAAAGCCAGGAGCCATGCTGGGTGAGGGTTCTGGCACTCAGTGCTCCTCTGGTCCGGCTTCTGTAATTGGGTACCAGGGCTTGAGGAGGGAGGTAGCAGTGCATCAGAGATGATGGTGGGCTGGCCTGGAAAGTACCAGGAAGCTCATATGCACTCCAGCTGGAGGGGGTCCGGGAGCTTCCTGCTTCTTTTCGTTTGGCAGATGAAGAAAGGTTTCTGGTAGCGGTTATAGTTGGCCTGAGCTTGGTATTCACACCGAACCCAGCATCCTGACCTTTAAAGCAGGCCTCTTCCCCATTCCCTGGCAATAGGGAGCTTGCAGCTGGGCAGGGCTAGGACCTACCTCAGAGCCTTAGGAGGGAGGCACCTGATAAAGCAGCCACCAGCTGGCCACCGTGGCTATTTCTTCCCCTGCTGCTTTGTCAGGGACCCAGCTAAGGAAGTGCCGAGTCCTTGTGGGCCGCTCAGTAGGGAAGCTGGCAGCTGCCCGGGAAGTGGGGGCAGCCTCCCCGCCTCATCGCCCACACCACCAGGGGTCCTGGCCAAGGCTTCCCCTGCTGTGAGAGCCACCAGAATGGGGCATTAAGGTAGTGCCTTGCCTGACTCCAGGCCAGGAGCTCTCTGCCCTTGGGATGGTGACAGCCCTGGCACCTCACTTCCCTCCCACAAGGGCCTCCCTGTTTGGGGGAAGGTGAGAGGCCAGAGGGTGCAAGACTAACAGATCCTTTCCAGGAACGTCCTCCTTGCTGACCCAACCTCAGTAGGAACCTCTAAATGCCTTCTTTGCATGTTCTTAGTGTTCTTTTCCTCATTTCAGTGTCTAACAGTGTCAAAAGGAAAAAGTTTTTATTCTCTGTTCCGGTGTCGGCCGGGCAGTCCCGCCAGGTGGCGGGGGGTCACCTGCCCTGAATGGGCTTGGCCTGCTTCTACAGCATCTGTGATAACTGTGTCTCCAGCCTGCCAGCCCCACAGCCCGCCTTCCAGGATGTGGCTTCTCTCCGGCTCCCTCCGTGCCTCTAAAAATATCCTTGCTATTTTGGAACCACCTCCTCTGGAGCTTTTTCTCACTGCTCTCTCGGAGCTGTAACCCCTGGGAGACCAGACTCTTGGCTGCTTCTGCCCTCCCAGCTGTCGTCACAGAGCTGTCCCCTTCCTGCCTCTCTCCCTTCCCCCACTACTAGCTGGGGTCTTGTTCTCCTGCTAGGAGGGAATGTCCAGCTGGATGTCCTCTGAGAAGAGCAGGCCTGTCACCTCTCCTCTCTGGGACAGCCAGGGCGGAAGTGGGGCCATGAGGGTGGGGACAAGGCAGAGCACCACCCTGTGCCCCTGTCATAACTGGGGATCCACACAGCTGCCAGAGGGCCGGGAGGGCCTGGGGGTGTGGGGACAGTCCATGCTTCCATACTCTGACCCATGAATGCTGGTCTCTGTGTGACCCCCTGCCCCATCTTCTTCTTGCAGCCCACAACCCTGCCTCAGGGCACCATCAACATGAACCAGTGCACAGACGTGGTGGATGGGGAGGGCCGGACAGGCCAGAAGTTCTCCCTCTGCATTCTGACCCCTGAGAAGGAGCATTTCATCCGGGCAGAAACCAAGGAGATCATCAGTGGGTGAGTCTGCCCCAGCACCTCTGCCTACCAGCAGATTCTCGGGCCAGTTCTCTCTGGCACAGATTTGGCAAGATCGCCATCACTTTCTTCCCCAAGTGTGTCCCCTCTTCTCAGTCCCCTCTCTTTTCACACCGCCACCATGTACCACACCAGAAACTGGCCTCACCCTGCACCTGTCTTTACATCATCCCTGTGTGCTCATACTCTCATGTCCCACTTCCCCGGGGGCCTCCCTCTGTTGGTGCTGCCCCTCCAGGGCTGCTGCAGCTTCCTTCGGCCTCTCATTGGTCTCACCACCTCCGTTCTCAACCCTCCACCCATGTGTCATTCGACCACGAGGGTTTCAGTCCCCAGAGCACACCTGACCTTGCCTCTCTCCTTCCTGAAGCCCCATCACCTGAGAGTAAAGTGCAAGTTCCTTGGTTGGCCCCCAGGAGGCCCCCTCTCAGCCCTCTAGCCTCACCCCCACCACCCTTGTGTCCCTCATTACCGAGCTGCTTATCACTGCATATCCCTGTGCTGCCCACCAGCTCTGTGCCTTCCCTCCCACCCTGCCTTCAGTTTGGAATGACCCCTCCATCCTTCAGCCTGAGTGTCCGCTCTAGCAGGAAACCTGCTCCCATGAGGCACTTGGCACCATCAGCTGGCTTTATGAAGGATGCAGATTGAGTGCACATCTAGCCTCCTTTAGGCAGTAGTAGGTCCTTGAGGGTGGAGGGCTGTGTCTCATTCCTTATCCTCAGGGCCTACACACAGCAGTCAGTCCAGTGCTGCTATAAAACCCTGGCTTCTTTGTCCAGGTGGAAAGAATAGACAGTCCCTGAGTCACACCACTGCCCTGGCCTTGCCCTGGTCAGGAGCTTAGAGGAAGCCCTGGGAGGTGGAAGGGGACCCAGGTTTTCAGGTAGCTGACAGTCCAGGCGAGCAGAGCTCCATGCTCCTGAGTTCATACAGTGCGTGCCTTCCAGGAGTCCGTACTCCTGGGGCACATGTTACCAGCTCTGTGCGACCTAGCCCCACAGTACATGTGCAGTGAGCAGGCTCAGCATGCCTAGCCAGGAGCTCGGGGGGCTGGATCTTGGAGAATCCCATTGGTCCTTTAAGGCCGAGAAAGCTTTGAGAGAAAGTGAATTGGGGTGTGGTCAGGGTGGATGGTTAGGGATCCTGGGCTGATTATTGTAGTGCAGAGTGGAGGGAACTAGAAGGTGAAGCCTTTTGGTTTCAACAAGTAAAAAAACTCTGAGCACTGGCTGAGCTTCAGGATCTCAGGCCAAGGCTGCTGTATGAGGAAGTGAGAACAGTGGTCAGAAGGTCCCCAGGTTTTGCCAGATTCAGAAGTTTAAATCCATGCTGTGCCAGGCTGGAGCGGAGGGCCAGAGTTGCACTGCAGAGAGACCAGAGGACCCTCTGCTGGGGTTGCCAGCTCAGCCTGAGTCCTTCCTGCTTGGAGAGAGGGTTTGCATTTCTAATTCCTGGGGCAAACAGCAGGACCACTTGGCCTCTCCCTCTCCCTGTTCTTAATTTTAGAACCATATGGTTTAGGAGTGTAGAAGGCTCAGGGAACCTGACCAGCTGAATCAGAGAAGCATAGGACTCTTAACTTGGGGGACGTGGGCTTGAGCCCCATACTGGATGTGGAGATTAGTTTAAAAATTTTTTTTAAAAATATACAGAGAGAGGACTTTTACAGAGCCCTCATTCTACAGTTGGGAGACTGCAGCTCTGGAAATGCAAGAACCCTGACCAAGGGCAGTCTGCAGGCACGAGGGACAGCGGAGAACCACTTGCTCTTCCCGGCTCACACCTGCTGCTGCAGCCCTGTCTGGCAGGCAGACAGCCTGCACTGAGGTGCCACTGCCCCGTGGGATTCCTCGGGGGAGACCTAGCCCTCCCATGAGGAGCTAGGTCTGGTGGAGGATCCTGATTAGCATGAGGTATGGGAAGGGGTGTCCTGGGTCCCCAGGACAGGCTGGGTCATGTGTGAGCCAGGGGACCCAGGTCATTGATGTTGTGGTGTGCTACATGGCATGAGAAAATTGACAGCTGACATAGCCTCTGCGGGTGGCCCAAATCCTACCATCAGGCACCTGCCACAAGCCAGGGGACTGCCTGTCCTGATCCCCTCTCCTAAGGTCACTAAAAGTACAGGGACAGGGGACTGCCGTTCCCATGCAGCTTGAGTAGACAAGGTCATTGGTGGACCAGGACACCAGGTGTGTGTGTGTTCTCTGGGTCCCACATATTGGCTGGGCCATCCAGGTTTGTGTGGTGGCTCAGAGGCATACACAGAGCATTCCCCTGTCCTCATCCTAGGGCTGGGCCTAGCTTATCCCTGCCCACCAGGCAGGGTTTGCCCCATGGCAGCCTGTCCTTGCGCCCTGCAGCCCCACCAGCGGCCCCCAGCAGCAGCTTCTTTGTCCTCACCACCCACTGGTACACTAGGCCTCCTTTACGGAGTCATGTTGGGTAGTGTGCCCTGGGGACAGACTTTTGCCTCCTTCTCCTCTCCCTCCTCTGCCTCTCACCTTTGGATGCATGCCTCCCTTGGCATCCTCACCACCTGGCACAGTTCCTTTGCCAGATAATCTCACCTGTGGGCTCTTAGACCCTGAGACCCAGCTCCCTAATGAGGTACGGACTTCCTCTGGGCTGACTTAGAGCAGGGGTAGTTAGAGACGGTCCATCTAGACTTCTTTCTGAGGTCTTCTCTGAACAGAGGCTTCTGAGCCGCCTGAGGCATCCCTTCCAGAGCTGGATGGAGAAAGTTGGTGGTTCTCATTCCCGCTTTCTTGTGCTAGGACAGGCCTTCAGGGTGTTTGGGGCACAACTTAGCACAGGTCTTTCAGAGGAGGTGGGATGTAAGCAGGAGTGGGTGGGGTGGGGACTCCAGCTGAGCTGGGCCTGATCTTCCACCACTGGTCCCGTGTCCACATTCGCCCCTCGCCTCTCTTCCCTCGGTGTATTTTACATGGGGACACATCCGAAGGACATTACATGCTTCCTGCTGGGCTTCCATAAGAAACCCCAGTGCAGGGACACATTCCATCATCTGTCCTGGCCAGCTCTAGCTTGCCCCGAGTCTGCAGCCCTCTTCAGGCTGGCACAGGAACTCACCAAGCTCTGATCAGTGGGCAGTGCCACTGCAGCACAGATCTCTTCTCTCGAGGCCCTGTCCTGCAGGCTTGCCGGTTTGCCTGCTTGCTCGTGTCGCCGGTTGATAGCAGCTGGGCCACCTGCACCTGTCTGTCATGCCCCCATGCTCCTGGGGCCCTGGAGGGTGAGGGGACTTTGTGAAGCAGTCTCTCCTCATCTCCTAAGTAAAGCTCTGAGAGGGGTCTTCAGCAGACACAGCTTCCCGGGGTGCCCAGGGAATGTCAGCCCCTGCTCGAAGCCGAGCTGCGCTCACCCCAGATGCTGTGATTCCCCACGCCCAAGCCCACTTCCCTAGCTCCCAGCTCTCAACAGCAAAACCAGCATACCCTCCTGAGGCTGCCCTGGAAGGTCACCAACTGTGACCGACTTCCCTCCCTCCGCCCCCGATTAAAGAAGCACCTCGAGTGCTAAAGACGGGAGCTCTCCTTGCTGACTCCGGCTCGAGTGCTGGTGCTGGCAGGGCAGGCTCTGCTTTACACTGCAGCTCAGCCACTGTTCTGGGCCCGGGGTGGCAGCAGGCCCAGCACAGACCCTCAGGGTCCGGGAAGAGGGGGGCCAGAGTCTCCTGCAGTACCTTCCCCTCTGGAGAGAGCACTCTTCACCACCAGCCCCTCCTATCCCCCTCGTCTGACCCTCCCAGATGTGAAGGAAGCTCCAGTGAGGCAAGCAGTGGATGTGTTATGGCTTAATCTGCCCCCTGCTTTCAGAGAGGAAGAGACTGAAGCCCAGAGGCACAGGGAGCCCCCCAAGGTCATGGTTAGAAGGTAGCAGAGCCAGATCTGTATCAGGCCTCCTGCCTTCAGCCGCTGCTCGTCCCACGCTCGCCCGCTACCTTCCCTGCTCCTGGTCCAGAGGGGACTTTCCAACTTGTGGGCCTTGGAGTGGGTCCCTGGGCAGTTCTGCTGGGCCTTCCCCAAAGCCAACGTACCCAGAGCCCTCAGGGTGCAGGTAGGGCCCAGAGCTGAGTAAATGGGTCTGGGAGGTCAGCTGCTCAGCCTCTGGAAATGACCTGCCACAGAGAACTTTGGTAGCACAGCTGCTGGTTTCCTGCCTCTAGAGCTCTAAATGCTGCCCAGTAGCAGCCCATCTGTGCCTTAGCCAAATCTACCACGGGAGGACAATTTTAAAGCCAAGTCTAAACCCAAATATAGGGTCAGTGATGGAAACCATGATGTGCTCTGCACATCTAGGGCCGGTCACAGGGCCCTCTCCACCTGCACTATGGGCATTGTGGGGTCAACATCTGGGCCTGGTCCCAGCAGAGCCTGTGCTTGTCCTGGGCTGCACTGTCGGCACTTCCCCAGCGGTGGCAGGCTCAAATCTGGGTCATGCTCTGCCCTGCTTCGCTGCCCAGAGGCTTGGCCACTGGATGGGCACCCTCAAGTAGGAAGCATTGGGCCTGGTGCCTAGACCACCCAGTATGGTTCCCAGGTCCTGAGCGCAGGGGTCTGATCCCTCCTCTTCTCTCCCCAGATGGCTAGAGATGCTCATGGTCTATCCCAGGACCAATAAGCAGAACCAAAAGAAGAAGCGGAAGGTGGAGCCTCCCACACCACAGGTAAGTAGAGTGGTGTCCATAGTGGTCTCCTAGGTGGGGCTAGGAGGAAGTGAGAGCTCCCCAGGAGGTTAGAAGACTTCAGAACCCAGCCTAAAATTAGGGGTGAGAAAAAAGATCCAGATGGGAGTGCAGCTGAAGTGGTTATGAGTCCTGCATGGGCTCTCCTTCCCTCCAGTGGTCTGTGGGCTGAGACCTGCATGCTCCTCTCCAGGCCTAAGGGCAGGACCCCCCTGCAGGATAGGGTGGCCTCGCTCATGTGCTCTGGGGCCACTCCAGGAGCTTTGCAGTGAGGGAGCCGGTGCCCAGCAGCGGTATGATAGCATGTCCATTCCTTGGCTGTCTTGCCAGCTGCTAGCAAGCAGAGGGCGTGCTCAGAGGGACTGCTTGCTGTACGTGCGTATCCTCGTGCAGGCAGGGAGGGTCCTAGGGTGTCCTGGCTGAGTGAGGAGCTCCCAGGGAACCCTGTTCTTGCTCCGGGCTTTGACCAAAAAACTGGTAAGATCTTGACTTTTGTGCCCCTGCCCTAACTCCCATTTGACCAAAGTGAGGAGTGGCTTGGATAGGTCCTGTCAGGTCTAATCCTTCCCTAAAGGCTACTCTTCTTGTCTGCAGGGACACAGGGCACCCAGAAGGGCTCTCCGTCTCCCTGCCATGCTCCTCACACTCCTGGAGCCCTGGTGGAGCGAATTAACCTTTCTGAGCCTCAGTGAACTGCTTTACAGAATGGGCCTTTGGACACCCAGTTGCAGGATTGTTGTGGGCATGGAGGAAGTGATGAGCCCTTGATGGGTGCTCAGCTAATGCTCCTCTCTGCTCCAAACTTCAGTGTTACCAAGTGCTTTGCCTTGCCTGATCGAGCCTCACAGCAACCTCAAGAGTGAGCAGGATGGGGATGGGGGTCCCTTGGGCATCTCGCAAGGCCCAGAGTCTGGCAGGGAGCCAGCCTGTGACAGAACCTGAACACCCCTGGGGGCTCAGCAGTCCTTAGTGGCTGCTCTCTGCTTCACTGAGTGGTAGGGGTCCGCCCAGGCAGGACCAGAGGGTGTGTGCTGGCCTGGGTACCACCACCACCAGCCCACACCTGCCTCCCCCAGCCCCGCCATGCACCGGCCCTGAGGGAGTACAGCCCTGGGCCTGCTCTCAGCTGATGGTCATTGTTTGCCCTCTGTCCACCCTCTCCAAGGAGTCTCAGGCCAGGATCCCCTGGAGGGTAGCGTACCTGGCGAGAAGTCAGCAAAATGCAGTCAGAGACCTCCCTGGAGACTGAAAGTGGGGCTTCCCGCTAGGGAACAGTGGATACACACACAAATGCCCCAGCGCCTGCCCAGTTTGAAAGAATAGCCCCAGGCGGAGTAATGGCGTGTAGGTTCGTTCCGCGTTTCTGTAGTGATGCCTTGGAATCAGTGCAGGCGCAGAGCTCTGACCTTCAGGTCAGGTGACTGCATGTGCAAGGGACATGTTCGGCCCAGATAGGGCACTTGGTTGTGTCCCTCCTGCCTGCCTGTCCCTCCCCCCAGATAGTGCTGGCCAGCCGTGGCTGAGCTTCACTTCTTCAGTCGGTAGTGGGAGCCACATGATCACACGGTGGGGAGATGACCCACTTCTCTGAGGTCTCTTAGAGCCCAGGTGTCCCCGCCTGCTCTGCTTATTCCTCTTCTGAGCCCTGGAGAAGCCAGCCTGACAGGGCTCTCTTCCTTCTGCCCCTTGCTCCCAGGAACATCACATATGATTCCACTGGTTTCTGGAAGCTGTGGACTTTCATCTGGGGCCTATCTCCCTGTGACTCAGTGTCAGGAGGTCACATGGGGTCTCTCCAGAGAAGAGTTGGGGATCTCTGGACAGGCCTCCCCTCCACAGCCTGATGCTGAAGGTGTGTGGTTGCCCCAAATGGAGCAGGGAGGGAAGCCTAAAGCTTTTGGGGCCTCTGTAGAGGCCGGAACCCAAGACTCCGTATCTGGCCTCATTTCTCTGTGGCCTTGTGGCCTGGGGGAGTTTCAGATAAAACCAGTGGGGTGAAGAAGCATTGCTGAGCCGTGCCCTGCCCTGGGAACTCAGTCAGGAACATCCACAGGGTCCCACGTGAACAAGGATGTCTTGAGCAATTGGGAGTTCCGGTCATAGACAGTCAGCTCGTTGAGTGCTTTTCTGAGAGCAGGCCCTGAGGGAGGATGAGGATCAGGCTGCAGGGGGAGCAGATAGCCTCTAGGCTGGGGGCAGGGGTCCCAGCAGAGCCCAGGACACCAAGGAGACAGTCTGACCCTGGCCAGGGCCTCTGAGGCTTGAGAGGTGTAGGTTCCAGAGCTGCTGCTTAGCCCCCGTTTACTCCAAGAAGGAAGACTTTCCCTGATACTGAGATCCCTAGAGAAGAGGAGGAGATTTACTCTGGGTGTGACTAAGACAGGAAAGATGGAGATCTTATAACCCTCTCCCCAAATCCCAGATCTGGGATTCCGACAAGGTCAGGGACCGCCTGTCTCCCCTGCCAGGTGTGTGAGTTGGGAGGCTTGGTTCATCAGGTGGAGCTCGGGAATGCTGGTTCCTTCCATCTCCCCAGCCTCCCAGGCTGGGCCCTTACTTCTCAGCCTTCGAAGACCTGTAAAACAACAGACGTCTCAGTGTGAGCAGAGGCAGGCTGGGAGTAACGTCCCTCCTGGTGCAGTACCCTGCTGCTTCTCACGCCCCCACGTGTGTTCTGATTGCTCCCTCTTCTCCAGAGCCATGTTTTCTACCTGGGCGCCTGCAGCTACACCCACTCCGGGCCATCTCCCTCCTTTGGGTCAGGTCTGCTCGGTTTCTGTGTCCAGGAAGTAGAAAGGAAGGCTTTCTATAAAACACCTTCTAGAGAGGGCGTCTGCTTAGTCCCAGGTAGAGGCTATAGAGGCCGATTGGCCTGGGCCTACCTTCCCGTCCTGTGTCCTCTTTTCCTCCCTGCTCTGAAAACCCTTTCTCAGCAGCCAAATAACACAGACCTCACTGCAGCACCAATCACCCTGAGCGGTACAGGTGTCCCAACCATGCAGGGACTAGCATAGGGGGCCTAGCACTTCTCCCTCCTTCCTCTTTATTTTTTTTTTTAATTTTATTTATTATTTATCAGAGAGAGAGAGAGTGAGAGAGCACAACCAGGCAGAGGCAGAGAGAGAAGCAGGCTCCCTGCTGAGCAAGGAGCCCAATGCAGGACTCGATCCCAGGACTCCGGGATCATGGCCTGAGCCAAAGGCAGCAGCTTAACCAACTGAGCCACCCAGGCATCCCAGCCCTCCTTCCTCTTTAGTGGGCACCTGTGGTCTTTGTTGTTGTGAATCCCAGCACCGCCCTACCACAGCGGTGACCGTGTGGGGAGCAGAAGGAGTGCCACATAGCCCTGACCTGGCCTGTGCCAAGTTTTACTCACCACATATCTGCTTTGGAGAAGAGAAAGAACTTTACCCGGAGAGCAGGCTCTCTGTGTCACCCACCCACCCCCTCTCTTGGAAGCCAGTGTAGCTTTGTTCCTGCTGCCAGACTGTCCCTCTGTCTCCACTCATGCAATAAGGCTTGGCATAGAGGTGGTAGAAGGCAGAGGCTCTGAAGGAGAGAAAGAACTGCCTATGGACCTTGGCTACCGTTCAGGGCCATCATTCTCTGGGACAAATTCTCCAGAAGTGGGGAGCACAGAGAGGGATCTGCGGGTGCAGCCAGCCCTGCATAGGTTAGGAGGCCCAGGGCCAGAAGCCATGTGGTGCTGACAAATGTATTTGTTTCCCAAGTTCCCTGTCATGGCTCCTTGGATCTCAGACCTAGAATTTCCTCTGCCTCTTGGGGATCCCCGCCAGCCCACCCCCTCACTGTGGGGGTCTCCCAGGCACCAGAAAGGGTTGTGCATATGCCGTGGGCACTTCACCCACAACATGGGGCTGAGGGCTCTGGCAGCCTAGGCCACCCCCCTCCGAAGCACAGCCACCTGCCTCTTCCTCTTTGGCCCTTTCTGGCAACCTCTACCTACTCTTGGTGCAGCCTGTCTTCCACAGAGGGGACGGATTCACCGAGACCAGTCTTCACGTCATCCCACGTGGCTCTGTAGGAGGAATCCCAGCTCTATCCCAAGCCCACCAGAGCATGCCCAGCCTCTGGCTTCTGGCCTTTGAACAGAAGACTCTGTTGTTGGAAGGGGCCATGTCAGGGGGACCTGGAGTGACTTCTGCTTGAGGGGAGCATTGCTGGGACATGGATTGAGGGCAGTATGCTGACTGGAGGTTCAGGTGGCCCTGGGGCCAGCTCTCCTGAGATCACGAGAGCCTGATTCTGTTGAGCCCTCAGGAAACTGTCCAAAACCATTAACATTATATTTCAAGAAGTCCACTTCTTGCCGAGTGGGTCAGAGCTATAGGGACTCTCCTGGGAGCCAGGTCTTTTGGCGGCTCTGACCAGACGGGCAGTCGGACATGTCCTGGGTCTGTGGGAAGAGGCTTCTTTTTATTTACCCTGTCTCATGAGGCCTAGAATCCTTGCAAGGCTAAGGAAAGTTTTGGACCTGATAAAATGCCTGTCTTTTCCCATTGGGATACCTGGTGCCATGGCTTCTCAGAGGGTCCTTTAGACTGCCCATCCAAAGCACCTTCGCCACCCCCTGCCACTCCTGGGGGTGTCAGGTGGTAGAAGGGGCTTGAAGCCTCACTCTGGTGGGTACGTCCTTGTGAGCCTGGGTGGGCCGTTCTCTCAACCCAGGCAGCCTCCCTTGCGGGCTGTGCTGGGGAGGACGGGATGGTGCGGTGATGAACCAGAGCCTAGCGAATAGTCCGTGCTCGGTGGCAGTCAGACAGCCTGCTGGTTGATACCGGGTCTGTGCGGATGATTCATGGACACAGAACCCGTGTCAGCCTTCCCAGCGGCCCCTACTCAGAATTGGGTTAAGGTGGGTTTCTAAAAATGAGGTTTGGCCACCAGGATGGGGTGGAAGGTGAGGATTTGTATATTATCTCCCATGTTTGGTGGAAGACAGCTCTAGGAGAGATCTTTTTTTTTTTTCCTTTTTTTAAAGTTTTTTTTTTTTATGACAGAGATAGCGAGAAAGGGAACACAAGCACGGGGGAGCTGGAGAGGGGGAAGCAAGTGCCCCACCGAGCAGGGAGCCTGCTGCGGGGCTCAATCCCAGGACGCTGGGATCATGACCTGAGCCAGAGGCAGAAGCTTAATGACTGAGCCACCCAGGGGCCCAATTTTTGAGAGGCTCCAAAGCCCTCTTGCTGGCAGTGCCCTCTGCAGCTGGCATCCCAGACCCTGGGCCAAGCAGTGGGGTTGGGCCCAGGGTGTGAGGTAGTACTGTGGGGCAGCCAGGATCCCAGCCCTGCCCTAGTCTGGACTCTAGGTTTGGGCTGTTGAGTTAAGGTTCTCCGCATGCTCTGGAAATGGACTCCTGTATCTGGTCAAGTTCCTCCGCATCAACGCTTCTCCCACAGAGCAGCACCGGCTCTGATCTGGGGAGAGATGGGATGGACACCCTTCCCATCTGGGCTACAAGCTGCCGTCTAGTTTGTGTGGCTGAGCAGGTGGGAGGGCGTGAGTATAGATTGGATGTTTGGGTTATATCTAATGACTCTTTCTTTCACATGGTGTCCCAGGTGTCACATTTTAGCTTTCTAGGACCAAAAGGGGGAGGTGGGAAAGGCCAAGGGCTAGCTCTGGCCTGGGGTCTATATGAACACCTGCTTTGCATTCACCCAGCAGGCCATCTCAATGGTGGGTTCTTTCTTTACCCCGTCCCATCCTTCCTGATTCATTTCTTAATTACCTATAAGTCTGAGAATGACGAACTCTGAGCCAGTCACTTGTTATCTCACCTTTAATGCCTGGTCAGCTGCTCTGGGCTCTGTGGTTTTGTCAGCAGGGAGAGCTTACATGTGTCTAGCATCAGAGCTCCAAGCAGAAACCCTGTATTTTTGCTCCATGTATGTGCCGAATCTGGTCTGAGGCCAGTGGGACCCAGAACTTGGGGTGTACAGACTGGGGCTGTGGAAGATAAAAGGCCACAGGGCCATCCAGGTGGAGCTTTTGCGCTGACCAAGGTATCTCTGTTCTGAGCCTCCCCTTCTGGGGATTCCGGGCCACTGAGCCTCCCCTTCTGGGGATTCCGGGCCACTGACACGGTGTAGTTGACCTTGGTGTACCCCGTAGCCAGGCACCTAGGCAGCCAGGACCTGTGTACCAGCCCAGGCTGTGTGCCCCGGGGCTGCACACACACACACTGCTCTCTCCCCCAGGAACCAGGGCCGGCCAAGATGGCTGTCACCAGCAGCAGCAGCAGCAGCATTCCCAGTGCTGAGAAGGTCCCCACCACCAAGTCTACACTCTGGCAGGAAGAAATGAGGGCCAAGGACCAGCCCGATGGGAGCAGCCTCAGTCCCACTCAGAGTCCCAGCCAGAGTCAGCCTCCTGCTGCCAGCACCCTGAGGGAACCTGGGCTGGAGAGCAAAGATGGTAAGTGGGAGCCGGACTGGCTTGTGTGTGCGCCTGTTCTGGTGGCCAGCCTCACAGTGCTGGAGCAGGCCGCCATCCCAATGCAGCTGGCACTGAAAACTCAGGGACATTGAGCCCTGGGCCTCAGGCTCCTTCACCTGTATCCATCAGCTCTTGGCAGGGCCTGGCCTGGGTGGGGCTGGGATTCCTGGGCTCCAGCCTTGGCCTTGCCCCTCTGGCTCTTAAGTCCCATCTGTAAAGGAGGAAGGTAGCACCTGCTGTCTCAGCCCCAGGTGGGTATTATGAGAATCAAACCCTCTGAAATGAGGCTTGTGAAGGGAGGCCTCTGGTTCCTGTCCCCATGGCCGCCCTGTGTTCCTGGCCTGGAACCTGGAAGCTCAGTGTGTCCTGAGCGCAGCCTCGTCCTTCTTGCTGTGCCATCCTGCCAGGCCCCCAGGTGCTTGGGAGGCTTTGCTCTGCTCTCTCCACTTAGCACTTTGGAATTGCCCAAGCAGAAGCAGGGCAGCAGTCTCCGCCTCCCTGCTCTGGGTCCCGGAGGGCTCTGCATGACATAGGCTGGCTTCTCCTATTTGCAATTTTGTCCAGCTCATTAAAGACGAGGGGACAGTTGAGACTGACCCATTTCATTCAGGCCAAAATGCATTTAGCAGCAGCTGGGGGTGAAGCAGCCTGAGTCCTTCGTGGGTAGTCCCCATGCACTCTTCTCGTTCCCGCGGAGGTCCTCTGCCTCTTCCCTCCCCAAATGCCCTAACAGGCTGAACGGCCAGTTAGCCCTTGATTTCCTCCTTGATGTTTGGTAAGAAGTGGTTGTTGGTGGGCATCTCTCCTGGGCAGGGATCCTGCTCTCCCAAACTGGCCCCCAGACTAGAAGCTTGGGGACCCCCTGACAGTGTAGCTAATGCAGCCAGCTTAGAGTGAGATGGATGAGGCACGTGTGTGGGAAGGACAGTTCGTTTCTGTCCCATGATTCTGCCCTTGGGTGAGCCCCATATAGGTGGCTGCAAAGATGGAAGGTGGAGAGATGGCCCCTGTTTGGATCTACATGGGCTTTTTAAAAAGTCCCCAGAAACCAAAGGTGGCAACAGGCTAAGTACATCTCCTGACTCCCCCTTTTCTGTTCCAGAGGAGAGCACCATGAGCAGCGACCGCATGGATTGTGGCCGCAAAGTCAGGGTAGAGAGCGGCTACTTCTCCCTGGAGAAGACCAAGCAGGACTTGAAGGCCGAGGAGCAGCAGCTGCCCCCGCCGCTCTCCCCTCCTAGCCCCAGCACCCCCAACAACAGGTATAGTGGTCCCGGACCGCCCTCCCAGGAGCTTGGTCATCCTCTTCCTTCCCCAGGTTCTCGAACCCCCAGCCGAATGGTCTGCAGCAGCTCTCTTGGCTCCCTGGACATGGCCAGCCGGCCCCCCACCCACACGGACTCCGGCAGCGCTGGGGGGCGGGGAACAGAGAGACCGGGGCGCACCTTTGCCTTTAAAGCCAGCAGGCAGTATGCCGCCCTGGCCGACGTCCCTAAGGCCGTCAGGATCAGCCACCGAGAAGCCTTCCAGGTGGAGAGAAGGCGGCTGGAGCGTAGGACTCGGGCTCGGAGCCCTGGCAGGGAAGAGGTGGCCCGTCTGTTTGGCAACGAGAGGAGGTAAGGAGTGGGTTATAGGGCCACACATGCCATGGACACACTCCCCCACCTGTACGCAGTCTCTCGTGTATACTCACATTCCCCCTTACACATACACTCTCTCCTGTGTCCTTATACATGCTTTTTTACACTTCACACACACACACACACACAGACTTTGACATACACACTTCCACGTCCCCTAAGCCTTCCTTGCAGGAGTGCGCTTTTCCTCCCTTTCTGTTCAGAGCATGTGGGGAAGCTTTCCTTTTTGACCCTAGATTTTAGTCACGGAACGCTCAGGCCCCGATAGCCAGAAACATAGCATCTCTGGATACCCAGACCCCTAGGCCAGAGGCTGGCTGCTTCCTGTGAGTGCCTCTTGGCACTGAGACCTTCAGGGTCCCCCGGTGTGTTCTCAGCCACCTGGGCCTTATGTAACTGGATCTTTTCCTTCCTGGCCCTTGTCTGTCCTCTGAAATGACTATGGAGGCAAGAAGAGCCTGGAGAGGCAGATGGTGGCAGGAGCTCCCCTTGCCCCTCCAGTCTTAGCACGGGTGAAGGGCATGAAAGGTGGTGGGGTGGAAAGCACAGGGAAGCTGGGCAGCCTATGACATTCCCAGGTGCCCTGGAGCATCACTGCATCCAGGCTTGGCTGCAGTGTAAATGGGGAGGCTGGCAGAATGCAGCTTCCTGGAGAGGCACAAGCTTTAGAGAGGGGACCTAGGACAGGGACTGGGACAGAGGCGTGGAATTCATCCTGGAGGCGTGGAATTCATCCTGGTCTGAAGAGAGGAGTGCTCTGTCCTCCCTTCTTGGTCCACTGGCCCTGTGCTTCCCAGAGAGCTGGGGAGAGAGCTTGGTTCCGTGTCTAAGGCCCTGTCCTGAACCATAGTACTAGAGTGCCCCCTTCTGATAGGAGCTTCCATCCCTGAGTCTATAAATGGAGCCTTTGCCCTGACAACAGGGTTCTCACCCGGGTTCAGGGATGAACTGCCAAAGGTCCATGAACCCCTCTAAATGATTCAGGAGTCCATATGTACTTTTTTATGGGAAAAGAAAAGCCATAATTTTCATTAGGTTTCCAAAGAAGTTCACTTTTGTGGGGGGAGGGGGGAGATTCAGACCTAAATTCCAAAAGCATTCCAGAGTGTCCCCTCCACCCTGCCGAAGCCTAAGTAAAGCTGAGAACTGGGGCATGCTATGGGGACAGGGCAGGGTGGCAACGGGCTTCCCCCCTTGAGGGGCTGGCCGCAAGCAGGGTGCCTTTCGTTAATACACACCTGCTCTCCCAAATCCCCGGGGTCCACCTCCAGAGTAAGGAGGAGATGCCCAGAGTTGTTGGTCTTAAAAAGAGAAGAAAACAGGTGTGCTTAATTCCTAGGCAGAGGGAAAGGGAAGCTGGTCTATTGCCAGGGAGGTGACCTCCAAGCACTTAGCTGTCTTCTTGTTTGGTCAGTAACCCGAGAGGTCCTGTGTCACATCCCAGTGCGTGGACGTAGAGATGGGGGCTCAGAAGTGGGGAGACTCCTCAAGGCAACAGCCTGGTACAGCAGAGCCAGAACATACCTCCATTCTGGGCCATTAACTGGGAAGAGCCCACTCCCTGATGTGACCAGGAGAGGGCCAAGGCTGTCCTTCAAGCAACTGAGTAAATATATCAGTGGAGGGGCTTGCTGAGACTGAGGAGGCCTGGGGGCCAGGGCAGGGGAGGCTTCACACTGGCCGGCGGGCAGACTGTGGGTCCTGGAGGCTCCTTAGTGGGCAACTAGGCCCTGGGGTAGCGGCAGACCAAAGAATTAACATTCAGCACACCTGCTTGGCTTTGAACTCGTTCTTGTCTAGCCTCCTGGGGTAGACGGCATCTCCGGGACTTTACCTTCTGCATGCTCCTCGCAACCATGACATGGGTTTTCACTGGGTACTGGCACCCCTGGAGCCCAGCAGCTCTGCATCCTAACACTGTAATGTCACTTTCTTACCCTAATGACATCTGACTGCTGCTGTCACTTTGCGAGGCCTGCGCTCTGGTCCCAAGTAGCCCTCCCTCTGCTTGATTGGATCCCTGGGTCCTGGTTGAATAGAGCAGAACCGCATATTGGCAGGACATCCGCCGTAGCTATCCAGAGTGGCCGCTGAGCCCAGCTGCCCAGGAGCCGGGCTGGGGAGACAGTGGGGGCGGGTTTCCTGACAAGCCGTGGCCCTGAAGGGAGCCTTTATAGGCCAATCCTCTCTGCTCTTCGCGTTTGCTCCAGAGATTTTAGAATGTTTCCTGGATGGTGAGTCACTGCAAAACCAGCCTGGGGAGGCCGTAGCCCTTGTTGAGTTCTTGGTGACTGACGCCAGCACTGGCTCTTGTGTGGTCCTCACATCCCCTCAGCTGGGAACCTGGGGAGGGGAGGCAGAGCCAAGGTGGAGGTGCCTCCTTTCTGTGCCGTCCACCAGCCCAGGGAGACCTCTGCGGGCACGCCTGCGGTACCTCGGGAGCCAGTATACAGGCCGCTTGCTCGCTTTGCCAGATAAGCCAAAATAAGCCATGGCTCACCGGCCCAGAAACCCCTGCTGTGTTCGGAGGCTGCACTAAGTGCCACTTTCCTTTCCTTGGCTGACTCCTCTCTTGGCAGCCCTGCAGGCCTGCGGCATGCGAGCCATGTGGGCCTCGGTGGGCTGCTGTTCCGCGAGGCCCTCCTGCAACTTTCTGGGTCGGTTGGAAAGGCTCTCATTCTGTAAGTGATGGTACCTAGCTCTGTGGGTGGGCCTGGAACCTTCCCCAAACCCCTCTAGGATGGCAGGGCACGTGACACCCTCTGCCTGAGCTTCCCTCGCTGGCTCGCCCTCTGCCATGCTCCCTCAGCTGCAGCCCCCGCCAGCCTGGAAACAAGCTCTGTGCCTGGAGGAGATTCCCCAGAAGCTTAGGGCACCAGAGCTTAGAGAGGAACAGAGGGCCCAGGAGCCCTGAGCCTTCTACACTTGGGCTTCAGCTTTCTTTGATGCAGAAACCCTCAGAGATCCATTTTTAATGGTAGCCCTCCCTGAGTAAAAGCTGGTCTGTTGTCAGGGTCTGAGGATTTGAGCCCCTTTCCTCTTTTTCCTTGTAGAGTTAGACATTAGTCTTTGGTTAGATTTTAATCTTTTAGGCTCAGAGGCCTTTGCTTCCCCTTGACTCTCTGCCATTAGCCCAGAATGCAAGTAAAAACCATTCCTGTGAGGTGACCTTGGGGCACTTGCTTGGGTATCCCTGGGAGGATAGGCCTCTAGTTTGGTGACATGTTAATATTGTGTAAAAGGAAGGAAGGGAGGGAGGGAGGCAAGGAAGGAGAAAAGAAAAGGAAAAAAATTCAACTGAGTAAATTCTAAAGATCTTCTTGGCTTTATTCAACAATTCATGAATCAGGCAACATCCCATCTGTCAAACAGAAAGGAGCTCCAAAGAGCTGTACAAAATAAAGGACTTTTATAGGCAGGAGAGGCTCTTTTATAGGCAGAACAAGTTAACAGTAGCAAAGAGTGCATTGTTTCAGACAAGGTCACCTTCCTTTGACGGCCAGCAGAGGTCTCTCAGGTAGATTACCCCACTGGTGCTGACTAGTAGTTCCAATTTGATTAGTTTAAGATTCTGCTCCTGGGAGAAGTTGAAACTGTAAGTAAGTTTAACCACCATTTGGTGACTTGGGCATAGCACAATTGACTCTATTCTGGGCCTGTTAACCTTTTTTAAAAATTTTTATTCTTTTTTTTTTTTTAAGCAATTGCCCCCAACCTCCCCTTTCTTAAATTTTATTTGTTTACCTATTTAAGTAATCTCTACCCAGTGTGCAGCTCAAACTCATGACCCCGAGGTCGGGAATGGCACTTTCCTCTAACTGAGCCAGCCAGATACCCCCACAATCCCACTTTTGTTCAGATTCTCAGCTTAACTGAGTGGCGTGATCAAAATTTAAAACCTTAGCACCACTCCCAGCTACTGTTCAAATTCTTGCAGTTTTCGCTGTTTCTCCGTGGTAGTCACAGGTCATGACGTTTTTTGCTGAATCTCTGTGGTACTCACAAGTCACAATTTCATGTTCACATTTTTTTAAGTCAGTTATTCTCTTCATTGTTTTCTGATGGTCCAGTCTTAAGGAGATCATTCACTTTGTGGTTAGCGGCTGCAAACATGCATTTAAGAGAATATAGTGCATGAGGGAGACTGTTATGGTTATTTTAAGCAGGATAATTCCCAGTGTCTGGAGTGTGCTTTGAATCCCTGGTCCCCAAGACCCCAAACTGAGCAAAATCAAGTAATTCAGAGAAAGCCCTCCACTGAAGGAGTCACTTTTTTTAAAGTGAAGTGTCTTTTTCAATGATTTTCACGTATCTGGGTTTCAGATTTCCCTGCAGTGTTCATCTAGGTGCGGTAAGTGGCACTGACCACAGCACCGACAGTTCCTTGTTTAGCTGCAGGCTATCAGCGGATAGCCTATTACGAAGAACAACTTTGGCCTTGCAGAGATGGGGACTGCTGCTGAGATCTTTTTATAATTGGGGGCAGAGCTAGGTTTAGGTAATCACAAGAACATGGGAATACAAATGTACTAGGATTTGCTTAGGAATTTGTGTCCATTTGGGCGAGTACAGTTATAATCGTAGAAAGGTGAAAACAAGGCACTAGATGTTCTAACTATAAAAATCGGATTGTGTAAGTGGCTCCTAAGTTCAGGGAGTCCATTGCGAATAGAAGGGAAATTGGTCACAGGGAGGACCAGGGGGTCTCTTGTGTCATGGACTGGTAAAGAGCTCTTTTTATCATTAAATCCAGCAGTCTGAAAGATTGTCCAACCCCCTGCCTTCCTTAGTAATGGCCTGAGAGATACGGGTGGTGGCTTTCTTTCCAGACCCATGCCAGAGTAAAGTAAAGGAAGAGGAAAGAATTTCATTTCATGTTTAAAGAATGAAGTCTTGATCTGGCATCTTGGGTGAAAGCAGTCCACTTTGATGTCAGCTACTTCCTCGTCAGTTTGATGTTGAGGTCTCCAGCTGCTCTGTAGCTCCTAGAGTCTGAAGGGGCCCTTTTAATTGGGAGATGGGGACCCAAGGTTCAAATACCTGCAGTTTGGTTGCCATCTGGGGAGTGAGGAGGACTTGGAATAGCCCTGGAGAACTGTCTTTGTTCTTAGTGATTCCAAATGAGAAGGATGGCAGAAAATAGGAAACGTTAGTTTGGACAGTCCTAGCCAGACATTTGCAAAAACTAGGAATCAGGAGCCAGTCCAGGTTATTTATATACAGGTATGGAGCAAAACCTCAAAGTCATTTACAGCTTAGAATCTAATATCTACAAAGATGGAAACACAGTTTTTCTCTCTACAGTTATTCCTATTATTTTAAACATTATCACAATAAAATTACTTTGTTTGCTTTAAACTTATCCTGATCTTATAAGTACAGCAAGAATAGTGATTGACCATATAAGCCCTTTTAAAGACTGCTTTGCTGGAACTTTGCATAAGGAATCTCAGATTGAATTCTTTTTTTTTTTTTTTAAGATTTTATTTATTTATTAGAGAGAGAGAGAGAGAGCGAGCACAGGCAGACAGAGAGGCAGGCAGAGGCAGAGGGAGAAGCAGGCTCCCTGCTGAGCAAGGAGCCCGATGTGGGACTCCATCCCAGGACGCTGGGATCATGACCTGAGCTGAAGGCAGCCACTTAACCAACTGAGCCACCCAGGCGTCCCTCAGATTAAATTCTTATCTGAAGCCGGGAAGCCAAGCCAAGGACTCCCCATTAGATTTTACCTACAGTATCTTTAGTTTGGGTGACTTTCTCTCTTCTCAAAGTTTCCCCTAAATGTTCTGAGACTCACAGGCCTGCCAGGAATTGACCTTCCTTACTCACCTGGAAGGCTTCTAGGAACCCTGTAAGCAAGGTACCAGCCCGATTTGTCTGAGCAGTTCTTTAAAGCTCTTTGGCCATATCTGAGTCCATGCATATTTCTTAAATAGGACATTCCAGTCAAAGCCTTGGTAATATAGCCAGTGTTTCCATCTGTGTCCTGTTACAAGGAGAACAGATTTTTATTGAACTTACACAAATAACCAAGTATATTACCATGAAAAGAATACTGTAGAGTTTACAAATTCTGGAGGGATCAGTAGAGAGAAAAAGTAAATGTTTCATCTTTGTTTACAAAAGTATGCCCTACCAGATTGCTATCGGTCATAGATCACTTAAGTGAAAATGTTTCCCTAAATCTATGAAAGCAAAACACTGAGGAACTAGCAGTGTTTTCCACACAAAAGGTTATGTAAAATTATAATCATCCTCAGTTCATTCAGTCCTATGTAATTAATACTAATTCTGCTTGAATCCAGTGTTTCCATTAGTTCTAGAAATTCTTCCTCAGTTCAGTTTTACGGTCTTGAAGTTATGAGAAATCTTTACTTGTTGGTGTACCTGGGGGGCTCAGTTGGTTAAGCGGCTGATTCCTGATTACAGTTCAGCTAATGATCTCAGGGTGGTGAGATCAAGCCCCATGTCAGGCTCCGTGCTGGGCGTGGATCCTGCTTAAGAGTCTCTCCCTCTGCCCCTTCCCCATTCTCTTAAAAAAAAAAAGGGAACGGAAGAAATCTTTACTTGTCATAGTCCTTTCCACGAACACTTCTGTGAAAGCACCAGAATCAAACGATAACTGTAAGTGATAGAAGACTTAAAATTGCCCAGAGTTAAAGATTAGATGAGAGTTCATGGTAATGGAAATAACAGGAGACTTGATTATTTTTGTGCTGTTCACCATTTAAGATAATAGCTGTAATTATGACTGATAATATTGCATTAGGACATAATCAGAACCTAAGAAGGTTTAGGTTATATCACTGAATTGATAATGCTACCCATGGTGATGTAACATAACAAAAAAGCCTAACTTGGGAACATCTGTCTTATAAGGAGAGGGAACAAATCTTTTAGGATTTTCAGGGATCCTCTGGAAAATCCCAAAGTCACTTCTAGGTCAAGAAGACTTCATTTAAGGGGCGCCTGGGTGGCCCAGTGGGTTAAGCCTCTGCCTTCGGCTTAGGTCATGATCTCAGGGTCCTGGGATCAAGCCCTGCATCGGGCTCTCTGCTCAGCAGCGAGGCTGCTTCCTCCTTTCTCTCTGCCTGCCTGTCTGCCTATATGTGATCTCTGTCTGTCAAATAAATAAATAAAATCTTAAAAAAAAAAAAAAGTTGTAGGTACACACAACTAAAGCATTAAAAGCATTTAAAAGTTAAAGCATTGTGTTACTTTCTATAATAAGACTATTATAAGTTATAGAATGTTGTATATGTTCAAATGTGTGTATATATGAATATACGTGTAATTCATATAAGCACTTAATTTTCTTGAAGCCAGTTAAGTAGAGCTTTTTTACAAATTACTTTTGGCAGTGCCATCCATAGATAGAGAACACACATGCACACACACACACAAACACACACACCCCTTACAGCTTCCATTCTAAAATTTGGGCCATGGACAGATACAATAACACAAAATGCACTGGTTCTAAGTTGGGTTCATATTGTTGTTTCCGGCAGATGAATACGTTTACCTGGTCAGATAGCTAAAGCTTTTTAATGATATTTGTGGAGAAGACACTTAAGATTTTTCATTTACCCTTGTTCTAAATAACCTTTCCCTCTTTAGTTTTTCTGATAAAATTCCCTCCCTGAAGTTTGTATTTCAGAGAGAAGTCCTAGATAAGAGGTACCAGAGAAGACCAAGTAGACCATTTACATCACAGAGGCACAGGGAAAGAAAGTAAAGGCCTCCAAGAAAGACTTTTGTTTCCCAAGGCCAAAATTATCACAATACTTAGAAGGCTTTAAAGAGATATGGGGGTGGGTTTGATGTTGGTTAAAAAAAAGAAAGAAAGAAATAGACTTCAGATTGCTTCTGGAGCCGAATCTCTTGTTTTGTGAAGATTTATAAGATGTTGACAGTTGCTTTAATTCCTCAAAGAATTGGGTTGCAACTTAAATGATATCATAAGTTGGTTCACCGAACATCCAACTACATTATCCTCAGTTTGCTTCTTTATATCAGGGAGGAGCTTTCCAACTGAGATGGAAGTCAAAATATTCCTGTTTTCTGGATTTGGAACTGTTCATCTGTGGAATGTTTTAATAAATCCTTTCACAGAGGCTTCAGATGCTGTTTTGTCTGGGCACATGGTTTCATTGTAGTTTAGGGAAGAAGGCCTAAGAAAACTTCTATCAGGCTCTGATTATCAGCTTCCAGTTTGGCCAACTTCTGACCACAGAGCTATTTAAAAACTCCTTCTAAATATCTTGTCCCTTTTCAGCCAGGACATACAGTAGATGTTTCTGGTAGTAGTGAATAGCCCCCCTTCAATGCAAGAAGGCACCCCACGGGGGTATAAAAAGATACTTATTATCTTCCCAAGATCCAGAGTTACTCTAAGATAGCCAAAGGAAAGAATCAGCAACCGGCATGTCCTATTCAGGCAGAAAACCAAGCCAGATTCTTAAGATAAGACAAGCAAGAAGGCAGTAGCTGTCCCTGAGAAGAAAGGATCAAGAACCAGTGTGTTTGGGTTTGGAAAGAAAAGGACAGTGTGACATGTTATTTTTGTCTTTGGGCTAATGGGGCATTGCAGATGATGATCCAGGAGAGGTGACTCTGGTATGAATTCTCACTTTTCTCTGGCTTCTACCAGTTTTCCCAGGAATTTGGCAAGATTTTTTGTTAATTGTAATTTTAGGGTTTTTTTGGCTGTTTAAGAGAATAACATAGCACTTTATCAGAAAATCCCTCAGAACCCCACCAACTCTGGGAAGAGCCCACATGGGGAGGCGGGGATCTCCTTCAAAGGCAGATATGGGGGTATTCAAGTTGATATTGAAGGATTTAACCAGAACCTTTGAGGACAAACTTTTTTCTAATGACCCAGTTGCTTACAAATGATATGCTGATGTCTGGGCAAGTGTTTTGATGTTGTACTCTTAGGAGGGTGTAAGGGGGAGGCCTAGGTATTGTTTTAGGTATCTTTTGTGTCTTTAATCTTTCATTAGCCTTTGCAAAAAAAAAAAAAATGCAATGAAACTGTTTTGGAATCTTGAAGCCTTTGGAAGCTTTTGCATACCAATTAAAATAGTTACTCCATTCTGTTTGCTTGATTTAGGAACCCTTGCTTTTCAGTGTGCTTCTTAAATAAATGATCTTGTCTAATTGGAATATTCCCATATTGGCCATCATAAATCTAGGTTATCTTTAGCAAGATTTTGCATTTTTGTAGATATCTATAGCTTCTGGGACTATAGTTGTTAGCCATAAAATAAGTAGACGTGCTGAAAGTTGGTGTGCTGAACTCCGGAATTTTTTTTTTTTTAAGATTTTTATTTATTTGAGAGAGAGAGAGCACACGCGCCAAGAGGAGCCAGGCAGGGAGGGGCAGAGGAAGATGCACACTCCCACTGAGCAGGGAGCCCTACATGGGGCTCAGTCCCAGAACCCTGAGATCATGAACTGACCTGAAGGCAGACGCTTAGCCAACTGAGAACCACCCAGACACCCCTCAACTCTAGAATTTAAAGATCCCATTTCTTTTAGCTAAGCCTGTGAGTCTCCCAGAGCCAAATCAATACCTAAAGGGCTATGCTGCTGCATTAGGAATTCTGTGGTATTTTATAGCGTACCTTGTTGCATGGAAATTCTTTTGAGGTTGGCAGGTAACCCAGTGTCACTGTAGTGTCCATTGTATGACCAGCTTACCCTAACACAGGAGTCTTAGGGTTAGCTGGCAAACACTCTAATAAGTTTTTAATGCTTGGCCTGTGCCCATCAGTTTTGTAGCTTTTGGCTTCTGAGAGTCTCATCCGCGATAGCCTTTACCTTGTGTGCACCTTAACCCACCAGCAGGAACTGCGATGTGACTAACCAGCGAAAGGCTTTGCGCGGCCAGCAGTTCTCACTGTGGAGCTGGGCACTCAGAGAAGTAGTGAACCGGCAGACCCCAGAGAATGGGAACCGTGGCCCGGGAATCCCATCAGATGGGGAACTGCGGACTGAAGTAGCTACAGTTCCCAGCATGGTCTGGTCAAGTGGGGGACCATAGAAAGCCAGTTAAATCAGGAGCTCAACGGCAAGAGAGCAGAGCTCAGAACCAGAAGGAACTTCCCGTGGCCCTCGGAAATGGTGAGAAAGACAGAGACCTCAAAGGGTTCGCACACACAGCTAGCTGTTTTCTCATTGTCCTCAAAGCTGTCTGAAGTTTCCTTCAGGTCCCACCACTGCCACCAACCCTGTAAAAAGAAAATTCAACTGAGGAAGTTTTAAAGATCTTATTGCCTTTATTCAGTGATTCAGCATCCCCCCATCTAGCAGAGAGAAAGGAGCTCTGAGGAGCTGTACAAAGTGAAAGACTTCGAGGCAGAAGCAGGTGGGGCAAGGAAGTTCCTGGCAAAGTGCATTATTTTAGGCAAGGTCACCTTCCTTTGGGGGACAGCAGGGGTCTGTCAGGCAGATTACCTCACCAGTGCTGACCGGATGGCTTCAGGTGGATGCGAGTTTAAGATTCCACTCCTGTGAGAGGTTGCAACTGTAATTCTGTAATTTAGATGTCAAGTCTGAGTTTATTGAGTGGTCTTAGCATGAGTGACTCCCATTTGCACCTTATCTCTTTTTGAAACAATATCTAAGTCTCAACACACCCGTACCCCCCTGTGGGCGGTCCCCAGAGGTGAGGGCTCAGCCTCAGGCCACGTGCCCCACCTGGCCTCCCTGCCTTCAGCCACCATGGCCATTCCTTGTGACTCAGGGACAAGGATGGCTTCCCCTTCTCAGTGATCACCTCGGGTTTTTTTTTCTTTAATTCTTTGGATAATTTTGGTTTACCATTATTTGATTTAAAAAGCCGTCCCTTTCCGTGTATTCATTTTCCAGCCTTCTTTTCTTTCAGGTCTTGCCCCTCTCCACCTTCTCCTGCTGTGTGGCTGTGTGACGTTACTCGCCCTTCCTTCGCCTGCTTCGCTCCCATCTCCGCTCCGTCTCCAGCCGTAGATGGCCTGATGACGCGCCGGCCTTTTCACACGAAATCAACTTGCTTTTGTTTTTGTTTTAATTTGGTTTTGATTCTTTTTACTGTTGGCAGAACCGATGTTAATTCATGGGCCTTTTTCTTGCTAAATTTTGGATGCCCTGGGGTAGGGGCTGCATCATGATCTGCTGAGGAATGAATGCCAGGAGGACGGAGGCTGTCACCCTCCGGGGTGGTGGTTGCCTTCCGATTGTGTCTGTGGCTCAGGAGAGGGTGCCAGGCAATGAGCTGTGTGATTGCCAAGCGTGTCAACAGATCACACAGGGGCCTCCAGTGTGGGGGGCAGAGGTCAAGGATAGGCCTGGGGAAAGGGAAGGCCCTGGCCCCTGAGCTGCTGCCAGCCCCTGCATGGCTTCCCCCTCCACGGTGGGACAGGGAGCTTGGGGAGGGGAGTCAGGTGGACTGGGCCATCGTGCTGTGTGCACAGCCTACACGCCGTGTGGGAAGGGAGGCCAAGGGAAGGCTGGGATGGGCCAGGCATGGCAGTGTGGGCTGAAGGGGCTCTGCTGCAACTCAACATCAAGCCCACCTCAGGCTGGGGGGGGCCTATCTCCCCCTCAGCAGCCTCGTGTCCTCTCTTGCAGGAGGTCCCAGGTCATTGAGAAGTTTGAGGCCTTGGACATTGAGAAGGCAGAGCACATGGAGACAACCTCGTCAGCCGGGCCCTCACCATCAAGTGACACACGCCAGGGTCGCAGTGAGAAGAGGGCATTTCCCCGGAAACGGGTGAGCGTCTGGGGTCCGGGAACAGCACTGAGGCCCAGGCAGTGCCGTGTGCGGCCGTGGGGCACCACCAGCACGTGGCCCCACACCTTCTCACAGGCCCCCCCAAACACACACTGGGACGCACTGCTGCTGGGCTTCCCGCGCTCGTTGCCTAGTTGTTTGCTTGTGTCTCTCCTCTCCTCCAGTGAGTGACTTTCTTGAGGGCAAGGCCTGTCTTCTGCATCTTCCTGTCAGAACTTCATCCGTTATTGCTCAGTGCTAGTCTGACGAGCCTTAGATCCCAGGTCGTAGCTAGAGCTGCTCTCTTCCTCTCTGAGGCCGCCCAGCCATAAGGCTGAGCACCTTCCTTCCTCTTTCTTTCGAGTGGCGGCCATAGCCCTTGCTTCTCTACTTAGTCCCCGGGCAGATCCTGCTTCTGAACCCTCCTCCTCCTGCCCGGCAGCCCACCCGCCTCTTGTGGCCATGCTGTGTCCGATCTTCATCTTCCTCTCCAGCTTCTCTTTGGGCTCACGAGGTGTTTTGCTGCCGGCTGCCACAGAGTCTGGGGCTCTTCATTCTGTGACCCCAAGCAGCCGGGGAATGGAGGTGCCACCAGGAGAGTGATGGTGGCAAGTGCATCTGAAAGAAAAGGCTGCTTCAACAACTTTGAACCCGCCGTGTGAAGCGGGAGGTGCTGGATGAGGAGTCCCGGGATGCCGGCTCCAGTTCCCATGCTGGCCCAGACTTGCCATGGGACCCCAGACACAGTGCTCTTGTTCTCGCCTGGGAACAGTCTTGACCCTCTCGCAGCTCTGGCTGCTGGTGTCCCTGTGCCCCGCCGGAGTGTACTGGCGTGTACTGACTGGCGGCTGCTCTCTGCCACAGGACCTCCCCAGCGAAGCCCCCACAGCGCCTCTCCCGGACACCTCGGCCTCCCCCCTGTCTCCACACCGAAGAGCCAAGTCACTGGACAGGAGGTCCACGGAGTCCTCCCTGACGGTGAGCCCAGGCGCCCGCGCACTGAGGCCTGGAGACGCTGCTCCTGCTGCTTCTGTCACTTGGGGTCACTGTCTGCTTATGTCCGTGCGTCCATGCTGGCTGTCCCCTCTGCACTGGCCTTTATGTCTGTGCATGGGAAGCAGATGCTGTGTTTCTTTCCCCTTTCTGGACTCCATGGGCATCCTGAGCTCTGAAGTCCCTGGTGGAGGAGGCCACTTGGTCAAGGCAGCAAGATCCTGACTTTGGGGAACCAGGGCCACAGCAGGGAACCTCTGTTCTTGTTTGGGGTGCTTGTTTCAGCCACATTTTGCAGGCAGGAGCCCCCTCTTGCCGGGAGCCCTTGCATTGTTTGTGGTGTTTCACCACAGGAGGAGAAAGGCCTTTGCCCTAAGTCCTTTGAGCTGCAGTAGTGGGGATGCGGGTGGGGCGTGGTCAGATAGGAGCATCATTCCGTGGGGAGCTGAGAGCAGCCGCCCAGAGGCCTTGGGAGTGGAGGACAGCTGCTCACAGGGTGACCAGGGGCTCCTCAGCCTTCTGAGAAGCCCACGGGGGTGGGGGGGTGCCACTTCTACCCCTAGGGAGTGGAGCCACCACCCCCACAGCAACATGAGCCTGAACGAGGGCAGGAGGGCTTCTTGCCTAGAGGAGGTTTGTTTTTTTCTCAAGTCTGGGTGTGGCTCAGAGATTGGAACAGAGACTCCCAGAACATCGGTTGCTCATGGTGGTCCTGCCACTGTACACTTGTTCTCATAATAACCCCCGAGTCCTTCAAGTACAGAAAGATGTCCCAGCCTGTTTCTGGCCGAGACAGCGGTAGGGAAGTGGAGAGCAAGCGCACGGGGCGAGGGGAAGAGTGCTCCACATCTCTTCAGGCGCTGGCTTCGCAGGTGTCCAGGCGTGAAACACAGGCCAGGCCCTGCTACGCTGCAGTTGGACCCCGGGTGCCTCCTCTGGTGGCTCCGCAGGCCCTGGGACATGGGTGTAGGAGAGCCCAGCAGGACAGCGCTCCTGCTTTCCTGTCCACTGTCTGGGGCTTGCATCTTGCTAGGAAATGGAGCCTAAAGCCCATCCCATTGAATACGCGGCCTCCAGGCCTCAGCAGGCTTGCTACTACATCCTTGCTCAGCACTGTACATGGGCTCTGTTCTTCAGGCTTCCTCTCTCAGTCGTCCTGTGGCTTCTGTGAGAACTTCTGATTTCTTCTTTTAGGGTTCACTGCAGGTTTTCCCCTTCGTGGGAAACACTAACTGACCCTCCCTCTGGGCCATTCTGTGCTGCCAGGCAGCCGCCGCGGACATGACCAGGGCTTCCCTCAGAGCGTCTGGGCCGCCCAGCTGCTCCCAGGGTGCTGGGGCCATGCCCTTCCCCTTCCCTCTTCGTCGGCCCGCCAAGCCCGGCGTCTCGTCCTGTGATGACACGCAGACCTGCAGAGTGTTCGTGGGCAGGCTGAGAGAGCCCTCTCCCTGCTGCCCACCTCATCTGGACAGAATTGTCTGTGCCTCAGCCACCCATTCCACACGACTGGGGTACCAGCGTGCTTTCTTCTGAACTCTTCTTTTCTTCTCCCTTTCCTAGCCTGACCTGCTGAATTTCAAGAAAGGCTGGCTGACCAAGCAGTACGAGGATGGCCAGGTGAGCACGCAGGGCTGCCGGGCCCCTGAGGCGCTATAGAGCAGGTGCGAGGGCTCCCCGGCCTTGTCCCTGCCACGTGTGGGAACACCGGCTCCATCCCCCAGCGCCAGCACGGCCTCTTGTCTGCTGGGCCAGGGCGGCGGTATGGCCAAGACCTCCCATCTCCTCAGGGAAGTGGAGGTGCACAGCCTCCCCAGCCTCGGTTCTGCAGTGGGGGCAGGGGCCTCTGGAGAAGGCTGCCCTCCTGCACCCCACAAGGGCCTCAGCCTCAGGCCAGGGGAGCGTCCTCCAACTCCAGCTCCCTACCTGCTACTCTTCCTCAAAGTTCCCTGGGAGTCCAGGCTTCCCAGGAAGCCTCTGGTTGTGTGGTTGGCTTGGGGTTGCTTACAAGGCAGGACGAGTGGACAGCGCCGAGGGCTTCTAGACTCTACCAAAGCCACCAACTCTGCTGCAGTCCTGGGAGGAGCTGGTGTGGTGCGTTCTGGCCTTCAGACTCAAGCAGGAAGAGCCGTTTGCAGCCCGACCTGCCAGCCCCACCTCGACCCTGCTTGGGGCTGAAAGGCCAGGCCTCCAAGAAGGCATGAAGGGGAGCCTGCTAGCCCAGACCGAGAGAGGCCCCGAGAGTCCGCCCTCCCGAGCTCCCTTCCGTGCTTCCTGAGTGACTATGCCGAAACATCCTCTTTTTCTCTCTCCTCTATATCAATCCCCCTGGCCTTGTCTGAAGACTCAAGTCTCCCTCCTTGCTACTCACAGCGAAGACTTGGGAAGCTAGCTGGCTGGTTTGCTCCTGCTAGCTGCAGGTGGGCACGCCCCTCTGGTTAGCCACCAGGGGCTGTGGCTCTCAGGCAGCCACCTGAGGATGGAGATGCTGTTTCCGCAGCCACTTTTCAGCTCTGAGGGCCCAGCCCCCTGTCTGCAGCCTCTGGAATTGAGATTAAGGACTGCAAAGCACTTTTCACCAGCCACACCACTGTGGGTTACAGAGAGTTGTAGCCTGCGGCCCACCCAGCTCTCCATGCTGCCTGGTCACGGGAGCCGCAGCTTAGCAAGCGCCCTGGGGTCTTGAGCGCATGGCTGCCTGCGGCCGGGGCGGAGTCCTGTGTGTGTCTGCCACTCGCGGGAGGGGCCGCCTGCCCTCTGCTTTTCCTGCGCTCTGGGAGGTTCCGCCAGGACTCTGGCTGTGGATCACCATGGAGCAGTAAGTGTGCTGCTCTGCTCTAGTTGAGTCTGCTTTTTCCCTTCCCTTTTAGTGGAAGAAACACTGGTTTGTCCTTGCTGATCAAAGTCTGAGATACTACAGGGACTCGGCGGCTGAGGAGGTGAGTGTCTTGGTTTCTCTCCTGGTTGTGGAGACAGCTAAAGCGGTCCAGGTGGCACCCGGCAGCTCTGGCTCCCGGCCACTGCTTCTCCAGACTCTGGGCCCCTTCTGTCTGTCGACTGGTGTCTAAGTTGCCATCATGGGTTTCCCGGTCTAGATTTGGGGAGAAGGCTGAGCATGGTGTGACCAGCTTTTGATGCTGTCGTGACTGATTCTTCCTGAGACACTGGCTGCGTAGAGGCCCTGCTTTCGGCACGTGGGTGGTGTGTTTCAGTGGCTTCTCTTTTCTCTGCTCTTTGAAAAAAACTGAAAGATGTCATTAAAACCGAGGATGAGCCGTTTTGTTTTTTCTACAAAGATTTCATGGAGAATAGAGTCTCTTGAAGAGACAGAACTAAATCTCATCTCTTATCTTTTGGACAAAGATGGGATGTGACAAGTGAATTTGGTTGGCCCAGTAGACTGCCTTGATTCCTTGCTTGAAGGCCAACCAGAAGGGGCTCTTTTTTCTTCACCTACAAAAAAATCATCTCTTTTGAGCAATTTGGCAAGTCTGTGTTCCTACCTTTCCCCTTGCATTCCACTCCAGGAATCCTTCAGATATATTTCCACGTATAGGAGAAGATCTGTGCCCAAGATTTGGTGTCCCTGCACTTTTGTAAGAGTAGCAGATTGGCGAGGATCTAATTATCTGTCATTAGGGGGCTGGCTATATATATATTTATATACCGTGAACCTTAGAAAAAGAAGTTCTTTATGGACTTCAGCAGAAAGATGTTGGTGAGGGTGGTGTGAGCAGCAGGCCCCGGGTGCTGCCTGACGTCAGGAAACACAGAAGCATGTGTGGTTGGTAGTGTGTGCGTAGACCAGCAGTTCTGAGTGTGGCCTCTGGACCCCTGGAGACCCTTTTGGGGGGCTGGTCTACTCAAAACTGTTGTTATAAAATTAAGATGCCATTTAAAGCCTCACTTCTTGAAAACTCTTCTATGTCCCATGATTCAAGGTCAACAGTGAGCATAAGTCACTTTTGCTGCATACCGGAGTCTGGGGTGCCTTGCGGGAAAGCATGTGCACCCCGTCCACGCAGCTGGCCGAGCCAGTGGCATCTCCTCGTGCAGTACCGGCTGTACCTGAGAGAGCTGTTGAGACACGCACTGCTCACTCGCTTTGGGCGTTCGGTACTTTCTTAAAAGTGAACCAAGTGAGTCTATCCCTTCAAAGAAAACAGCTGACAGTTTGTTGCCAGTGATACAGTTTGAGCCTTCAAGTGAAACTGGAACTTTGGAAAATGTGTTTTCCCCATCACAAACTTGACTGCTTCCCTTTCCTTACAGACCATCCTGACCGCATAGGTGCCAGTACTAACTTGTTTTGAGCTCATGTAGTGAAATGTGTCCACTTGTGAAAGATACCCATAACTTGATGTCTTCCAAATGACCAGTACACAGAAGTTGCAAAATCACGCACGAGTAAAGGTCCATTCAGAGGGCAGCAAAAAACCATGGATTTTAATACAATAGTATGGAAAGTCCCTTGATGGGATTTCAGATTTTGTTTTGCAGTTAACCTTTAAGGGAGTACAGCTTTTCATAGTGCAAAGCAATCAAACCATCGTGGCGCTCACCTCCAACAGTGATGTATGGCCATTATTCCTCAACGAAACAGGAGAAAAAGAATTGTGTCTTAAAATACATCTCTCTTTTCCAGCCTGTATCTATGTAAGGTTGGACTGTCTGCATATACGGTTGACCCTTGAAGAGACACAGGGATTGGGGGTGCTGTCCCCTTCTGCAGTTGAAAACCTGCATATAACTTTTGACTCCCCCCAAACAGAACTAAGAGCCTACTGTTGATCACAAGCCTTAAGATTTGCATGTTATAAGTATTGTATACTGAGTATTGAATGAAGCACAGTTGACCCTTGAACAATATGGGTTTGAAATGTGTGGGTTTGAAATGTGTGGTATTCTTAGAATAAAGTAAGCTAGGGAAAGGGCCATTAAGGAAATCATAAGGAAGAGGGGCACCTGGGTGGCTCAGTGGGTTAAAGCCTCTCCCTTCGGCTCAGGTCATGATCTCAGGGGCCTGGGATGGAGCCCCACATCAGGCTCTCTGCTCAGCAGGGAGCCTGTCTCCCCCTCTCTCTCTGCCTGCCTCTCTGCCTACTTGTGGTCTCTGTCAAATAAATAAAATCTTTTTTTAAAATAGAAGAAAATCATAAGAGAAAATACATATATAGTACTGTGCTACATCAAAAAAAACCCATGTGTAACTGGACCCACACATTTCAAACCCATATTGTTCAAGGGTCAACTGTGCTTCATTCAAAATGGTATATCGTATAGGATGAACATAGCAATAGACGTGAGAATCCGGCTGTCCTTGGAAGCCAGGCATTTAAAGAAAGATTTGCAAAGATCCCTTGCTGACTTTTTAGAATATTTTTTGTGAAAAAATAGAATGGATCATTTGTGTTCTTAAAAGAGCAAATGTGTTTACTTTTTTTTACCTTATTTCTTAATATGCTGAATATCATCAATAGATAAAAGCCACATAAATGAAAACTCTTTGGGGTCCTCAATTTTTAAAAGTAAAAGGGAGTCCAAGCGTCAGGTTGCAGAACCACTGGCATGGGCCATGTCTGGTAGGATGGGGACGTGGTATGGATGCTTCCATGCAGCGGGGATAGGCGGAATCTTCAGTCATCAGCGTATTCGCCCATGAGCGTAAAGCTAATGTGGAAATCTGCTTGTCTGGGTGTTGACTTTTCCTTTCTCTCTGTAGGCGGCTGACTTAGACGGGGAAATTGACTTGTCTACATGTTACGACGTCACCGAATATCCAGTCCAAAGAAACTATGGCTTCCAGATACATGTGAGCCTGGGGTGGAGGTGGGGGACATGGGCTTCTGTGGGAACATTTCTCCAAGAACCTGATGTCCTAGACCAGGGACACTTGTGCACAAGCCTGACCTCCTAACTTGTATTAACCAAGCCCAGGGGAGACCAGGGTTCAGACCCAAAAGCCGATGATTTTATTACAAGGAGAAGTCCAGGCGGCAGCCCACCGGGCTACTGGTCATGGCAGTCCCTCTGTGCAGGGCAAGTGTGCAGACACCAAGGCCCAGTTGGAGATGGCACTGCTGGCCCGGCACCAGGGCCAGGGCATGAGCTTGGTGGCCCATGCCACCCCGCTGTGATGCTCTTCTGCCCTTGTCCCTACAGGAGGAATAGACATGCTTGGTAAGCCAGCATGTCAGTGGTGGAGTCTGGCTTTCTGGGCCTGTGCTGACATCCCCTTTCCCCCTCTACCTCTCCATTTTAAAGAGCAGGTCTCTGGGTAGGGCATCCCAGGGATAAGAAGTGTTTTCTCGTTAAGTCAACACCCATCACTGGGCTTGTTACAGCTTTGTTCTAGGGCTTTCTTCTGTATGATGAGTCCATGGCCCGAACCACAGAGGTGCCAGTCTGTCTCTGAGAACTCACCTGCTCTCCCCTTCAGACGACATTTCCGAGTCACCTATGTTCCCTAGCTGATCTCGGCTGTCATTCGGATCCCTCTTCACTTTACTCTGGGCAGGGCAGCGTGAGCTTAGCTCCAGTTCTGATGCTTTTCCATGAGCCCCACCGACTCAGAGGTCTAAGCCAGGAGAGGTTGCTGCCAGTGCAGGAAAGTGAGTCCCAGGAGGGGCTCAGCCTGGCCCACTAAGGAACTTTAGGATCTTGCAAGGTAAAGCTGGAGTGCTGAATTTGCCGTGTTCTTGCCTGGCCACCAGACTTGGTGGCACCTGCAAGGTGGCTGAGTGCAGAAGCCAGGTGAGGGAGGCACCGTGAGAGCCCTGCGGGCCAGGTCACGAGTCAGTCCCATCCTGAGGTTGGGGGAAGCCCTGGAATGTGGTGGAAGACACGAGGCAGTTGTGCCTTAGTAAGACACAACCAGCAGGACGTGGAGCGCACTTAGAAAGGAGGGGAAGGTACAGGCAGAAGGCCAGGTGGTGACGGGCAAAGGCAGTGGTGAGAAGGGCCATGGCGGAAGAGCAGCTGGGCACAGCTATGGCTGGGGGAGGAGGAGGCAGCTGTGAGGTCTGCGCCCCAGAGTGTGGTGAGGCTTGTGCTGCAGTCAGGCGGCAGAGGCAGCTTCACAGGAGGGAAGCCTCTGGACTTTGGGCCCGTGCCGTGTAGGAGGCCTCCCTAAGAATAGCAGGCAGCCACGGGCATTGGCGTGGTCGGGAAGGAGCTCTCTGAAGGTGAGAGATGAGCTCATGGGAGAGAATTTCCAGACTGCTGAGGTCAGACCGCAGAGATGCCCACACTGGAGTAGGAGGAAGCAGAGGATGCAGGGATGCTGGGGGGTGGGGCTGGTTCCAGGGGCATGGGGAGGGCCGGTGCTTCAGAGAGCCCTGAGGTAGCAGCCCTGCCCTTGGCTTGCACAGAGGGGAAAGTGGTAAAGGAGAGATGGGCAGGGATATGGGCTGTGGGACTTCTCGACTGGGGCTGCCGGTGGGGGCCTGACACGGAGGATGAAATCAGGTCTAAGCTGTGCTTTGTACCATGCTGGGCTGGCATGTGGTCTCTCATATTTTGGCCCCTGGCTCTGCCATTGTTCATCCCAAAACCATCTTGGTGATATCCTCTTCCCATCGGCTGACCAGCTGACATGTCTCACAGGCCCATTTGTCAGTAGCCTGAGAAGCCTAGAGAACAGTACTGACGCCCTCTCTTCTGTGACATGGGAGCCTGAGGTGCAGAAGCTGGGAGGTGGCATTCAGGAGACCACCACTTGCGTGTCGTGCCCCTTCCGTCTTGGGAGGTGCCTGGCAGTGTGGCTCAGTGATACAAGGGTTGCAGCTCAGAGACATCTCCCCTCGCTGGCCCTGCTGGAGGCTCCCCTGTCCTCCTGTCCACCTTCTGTCCCACATAGTGCAACTCCTACCCCACAGCTACCACCTGTGTACTCTTCTGTCTTGACTCCTGTCCCACCAGATCACCTGGATCAGGGGCTAGCGGTCCAGGGATTGTCCTAGAAACACCCCCTTCTGCTCCCATGCCCTATCAGTGAGGGACTGCATACCACCTCCTTTGCTGCCCCAGAACCTCCCTCTTCTGTCACTAGCACTCTGTGCTAAATCTAACTACGACTCTCCAGGCGGTGGCCCAGCAGGGCTCCCTGCCTCTTCTCAGCCCAACAGATGTGGCCCCTGTCAGGCCCGACCCACCCGCCGAGTCCCGTGCCTGCCACTCTCCTGGCCATCACCCTGTACACCTGGTGTGTGTGGCTGTGTGGCGCTGGGCCTGGGATGGAGCTTTCCCCAGCCTGGGGGCCCCTTCCCACTGCTCCCCCACACTGGCTTCATTGTTGGGTCATGCTGCTTCCCCCAGTCTGTGAGCCCCTGAGAGAGAGAGAGAGAGAGCAGGGCAAGCCATCCTGGGGCTGGGGACATTGCAGGCACACAGGAAACTGAGGACGATGGCCGAGGCGGCCATGGAAGCACATTTGCTCTTTCCTTTGCTCTCTGGCTCTTCTTCGAGGGGGACACACACAGTACTCCTACCACAGCCCCTCCCTGGCTGCAGTTCTCCCTGCAGATGTCCTTTGGGGGCAGGGAGGGGACAGTCCCTGATGACAGCTTGTCTTTTGTGTAGACGAAGGAGGGCGAATTCACTCTCTCTGCAATGACATCTGGAATTCGGCGGAATTGGATCCAGACCATCATGAAGCATGTCCACCCGACCTCTGCCCCAGACGTGACGAGGTAAGACAGCCAGGAGCCTGAGGGAGCCCCCTTCCCTGCCGGCCACAGCTCACTCCTTCGTGGGTCTGTGGTTCTTCTGTCCCAGCACAGCTTTTTTCCTTCCTCCTTCGTCCCACTGCCGGCTGGCCCCGCTCAGTCTCCCTCTGGCTTCTAGGTTTTTCTGTCTCAGATGACCTTTTCCTCCTTTAAGCCTGGCTAGTGGAGCTGTCTGTGCAAGGAACATTTGTGCCTCTGTCGGAACTGAACTTAGTGGGAGAAGCCCCTCCAGCTCAGGCGCTGGGCCTCTCTGGTGGTGGGGCAAGGGCAGCCCTGGAGGCCGCCTTCACAGGCCGCCAGAATGTTCCTTTTTCTTGGTCTTTTTGCTCCATGCCTCCATCTGTTGGATTTCTGTACAACCAGGAAAAACTTCTTTGAGACTCAGTGCTGGAACCAGGTTGGACCTCCTGGTCTTCCCTCCTGCTGAATCTCTGTGGTTCGCACACCTCGTGAGGTGCCACATGCCTTCCTCCTCCTGCCCTGAAGTTAGAAACATGCTGTTTCTAGTTTAGTATATGTGCTGCCGAAGCGAGCACTGTTTCTAGTTTAATAGAAAGAGAAGATTCTGTGTGTGGGGCTGGTTCCACGAGGCCCAGAACTCTGTCAATCTCACCTGAAGGCTTCAGAGCCTTTGCCTGTTCTGAGAACGTCCCATTTACACTTTTCAGGTCACGTACTTTGCGTGATTCTGCAAGGGCCTTTCTTGTATTGCTGGTCACGTGTGGGGTGGCATCCCAGGGCCCACTGCGTGTCCCTCAGCAGCCTGGGGCAGCTGTGGCCGTGCCGAATCTTTGTCAAGGGTTTGCCTACTTCCTAGTGATGCTGCGCCTCTTCGGGCAAGAAGGCGCGAACAGAGTCTCCTCTCCTTATTTTCATTGTTTGTTCATTCCCTCATTTAGTAAGTGAACAGAATGTTTGGTTGGTTGTTCTGTCAGTAAGTCAGGTGGCCCGGACAAGTTCCCAAGTGTCTAGGAGAGCTTATCTGTGAGTGGAGTGCGTCCTGCCTGCAGAGATGAGTGGGGCGCCCTCGTCCTCATGGGGCAGCCTCACTGGCTATCCTCGGGCTCTCCCCCAGCCAGGAGCAGAGGCCAAAGCTCTGTGAGGCTAGCAAAGCAAGAAAGGCAGCTCAGGGTTCTCGGGCAAGGCTGCTGAGACAGTGACACGGGTGGTGGACATGAGAGGGCCTGAGGTCCTGTCCTGGCCATCAGCCTTCCCCTGCCTGCCGTGTCCCAGTCAGCCCTGGCTGCTCCGCAAGGGCCTGGCCCTGTGCAGATTGAGGGCCCTGTCCCAGCTGAGGAAGTCAGCTTGGGACGTTGCCGGGCAGGCATGTGGCACTGGCCTCAGAACAGGTAAGGAGGACACACTGGTGCATATGCACGTGTACATACATCCCAGGCTGGCATTCACAGGTCCCTGCCACACTCAGACGCTGGGTCCGTGCAGGGACCACAGGCCCACAGGGACCAGGTCTTTCGTTTGTACAGGAAGGTGGACTTAGTGATTGCCTTCCTGACTGGAATTTACTTCAGAATTAGTGTATCTCAAACTTAGGGAGTCCTCACCCTCCCCTAGTTTGTCTTTAGCTTCTCTGCTGGTTTTCTGTGGACTTCCATAGTTTGAGGAAAATTTGAACTATTTGGGGGGCTTACAAGAGCCAAATCCCAAGGAAGTATTGGAAGCAAATACAAAGGTCAGAGGTGCAAGTTTGAGCGATACCCTATAGTCCCCCTGCTTCAGTGGTGGGGTTGCAGGGCCTTCCTGCCCGGGGCTGGAGGGGTTTCCTCCCACGGAGCCATGGCTGCTGCTGCCAGCTCCCCATGTGGCCCTAACGCCCCACACAGTTGGAAGCCTGGGTCAGCTCTCAGTTGGGTGGTATTGGAAGACCTCTTCTGGAGAACTTTTATTCAAATGCACAGGTGGTCTTATATTGGCACCTTGCAGGTCCCACTGCCCTAAAGCACTTGAGACAAATGACCCAAAGCATGATGATGACCATGTTTTCTTTCCCTTGGGTGCCTCTTCCCTAGGCTCCCTTCTCTTTGTTTCCCATTTGAAGACCGGCGCTCCCTGGAGCTCCTGGGTGGTTCAGCCAGTTAGGCGTCTGGCACTTGATTTCAGCTCAGGTCTTAACCTCAGGGTCCTGAGTTCAAGCCCCATGTTGGTCTCCATGCTAGGCATGGAGCCTATTTAAAAAAAATAAAATAAAATAATTAAAGACAGGTGCCCCTGGCACCACCCTCGCTGGCCCTCAAGACCCTTGGTGGCTTCCAACTCTGTTCTGCCGCCTTGGCCAGGGCCAGAGGCCACTCTGCTCCCGGGAGCCTCAAACCACCACAACTGATGTTTCCGCCTCATCCCTGCTCAGGGGCATCCTCTGTAGGAATCTTTGCTTTGGGGCAAATTGGACAAAAGCATGGACTCCTTACTGGGCAAGGAGGGGTGCCCTTGAATCCACTCCTTACTCACCTATGTGGTGCGGGCACATAGGTGCTACCTGGGCCATCTCTCACCATGGCACAGTGGGCTCAGGCCTTTCATGCTGTGATCTATCCCACCAGCCGCCAGAGTGGTTTTCTTAAAATGCAGACCTGATTGGGTTATTTACCGCTTGTTAAAGAACCCTTGAGCCTTTGGGGAGAAGTGGTTGGTCTCACTCATTCTGTCAGCACTGCCCGGAGCACACACGCCACAGGGTTGGCCTCCCACATGACCTCATTTCGATGGTGGTTGTGCCTGATGCAGCCTGATGGAGCCCCCGCCGTGACACTTGGCGACAGCACCTCCTCGGTCCAGGTTTCCTCTGAGATCTGAGACTGGAAACTCTGAGCCATCTATGGCAGCTCTTCCTTTCTTGTCCCCACTCAGAATCGGTTTAGGTTCCCGCTGTGGAAGGGACACAGGTAAAGGCAAAGTGTCCTTTCCTCCCCTCTCCTGTGGGAGCCGTAGCAGCATAGAAGGAGGAAGTGGTGGAGCGAGGCACCCCTCCGGGGCAGGTGGCTGTCACCAGGAGCTGCCCCTGACAGGCTTTCTGCCCCTCGCCCCCAGCTCACTGCCAGAGGAGAAGAACCGGAGCAGCTCCTCCTTTGAGACCTGCCTGAGGCCGAGTGAGAAGCCTGAGGTAGAGCATGGAGAGCCAGACCCCGAGCAGAAGAGGAGCCGGGCTAGGGAGCGGAGGCGGGAGGGCCGCTCTAAGACATTTGACTGGGCCGAGTTCCGCCCTATCCAGCAGGCCCTGGCTCAGGAGAGGGCCAGCGCCACCGGGGCTTCTGACGCCCACCCCGAGGCTGAGGCCGGCGAGCTGGAGCGGGAACGAGCGCGGCGGCGGGAAGAGCGCCGTAAGCGCTTCGGGATGCTCGATGCTACAGACGGGCCGGCCGCAGATGACACAGCCCTGCGGATGGAGGTTGACCGCAGCCCGGGGCTGCCTGTGACCGCTGACCTCAAGACACAGAACGTCCACGTGGAGATTGAGCAGCGGTGGCATCAGGTGGAGACCACTCCTCTCCGGGAAGAAAAGCAAGTGCCCATTGCCCCCCTGCACCTGTCCTCCTCCGAGGACGGAAGTGACCGGCTTTCCACTCACGAGCTGACCTCTCTGCTGGAGAAGGAGGTAATGGGCAGACAGGTGGTGGGGTTCTCTGCAGCAGCCTTTCCCAGCACCCGCTGTACCTGGGGGTGGCCTGAGCTGTTCAGCCACATAATACTGAGGGACATGTGGTCCAGACCACTCAGAGAGACAGATACATGGATAGACAGGTCCTTAGAGTGAGTACAGTGCAGGCACGAGGTACAGGAGGGTGCCACATCATGGAGGGTGCAGGGAGGGTGCACCAGGCTTTTCCAGAAGGAAAAGGTGTTTGCTGTGCGGGGACACTGCCATATAGAGCCAGGAAAGAGCAGAGACTAGGCCGATGGGATGCAGGACCCAGGAGCGGACTTTGTCCTACCCTGTTATGGGCACAAACTAGAGATTTGAGGCAGGAGACGGGCATGAGCAGAGTTAGGTTTCCATATGTAGTGGGCGGCTCTGTGTCAGAGGTGCCAAAGCTTGGAGGCAGAGACCAGCCCGGAGGCTTTTGCAGCAGCCCAGTAACCATTGATGGGATTTGGGGTGGGGGGAGTGCAGGTCACGCAGCAGGAGGTAGAGGATGGATTCTGGATGTTAAGGAATATTCGAAATGTGAAACAGAGGCCCTGGGGGAGAGGGGGTATGAGCCTGGCAGGCTGTGCAAACAATTGCCATCATGACACCAACTTGACTAGTTCACTGAGCACCAGAGCAGGCCCTCTTGGTTGTAGCGTATCCAGAGATCAGATCTGGGAAACTTGGTAGTGGATTTGTAAATCTGAACAGTGAGTTTTCTGGACAAGGAGGTTCAGCATTGTAGTGGCCGTTTAGGAACCCTCAGCAGTATGTTTCAGATGTGTTGTTTTACAGAAGTAGCTAATGAAAGTGGAAGATTGGCCATGTGGCCCTGCCCTCGCTTGTCTTTTTCCAGTTAAATTTATGAAGCTAACATGGGTCATTAACATCAGCGCTCTTAATTTTTCCCCATTCCTAGACATAGTAAAGGCAAGGTGCAACAGAATTTCACACTCACGTTGCTCTAAGCTGTCAAAGCGGGCCTGCTGGCTTGCAGGTCGCACACTGGACCACGAAGCTGTCACAGACAGCAGAGTCTGGGAGCCAGGTGTCTCGGTGCTGCCCACAGCAGGGCCCGGCTGCGCTCTGCCCCTCCAGCGCCCCACCCCGACCCCCGCAAGCCAGCATCCAGTAGGCACCTGAGGGAGGGTTCAGGGAAGAGGTGGATGGACGGATGACTCAATTCAAAGCCACTGAAAGCAGGAAGAGTGGGAGGTAGCTTGCTCGCTTCACACATCTCATGGAACCCTTCCTGCAAACAGCTGGCATGGAATCTGTCACGTAAGAGCGGTCAACAGCAGCTGTTTGAGCGGAAGCCATGGCGGGGCCTGGAGTGAGGGCTTCCCAGGGCAGCTCCAGCCTGTTTGACCACACTGAGGAAACCGTAGGACCCAGCGGGGTGGTCTTCTGACACAGGCACAAAGCCCCCATCTCCTGGTGTGGTCTGCTCCTCACATCCTTACGGGAATTCCGTGGGTGCTCTGGGTAACAGGTGTGCTGCTGTCATATATGGCTTGAGCTGGAACCCTCAGTTCCAGATGCCACAGATGAAGACCAGATCAGCACGTGCCCGGATATGTGGCCACAGGGAAGGCCAGCCCAGCCCAGGTATCCTTTGTGCTCCAGCCTGACGAGAGCCAGAAACGCCACTGCCAGCCCATGCTGAGCTGCTGCCTCTAGTCCTTGCTGTCACTGTGCTCAAAATTGCATGTCTCTTTCCCAACAGTTGGAGCAGAGCCAGAAGGAGGCCTCGGACCTTCTGGAGCAGAACCGGCTCCTGCAGGACCAGCTGAGGGTAGCTCTGGGCCGGGAGCAGAGTGCCCGGGAGGGCTACGTGCTGCAGGTAGGGCTGAGGGGCTGCTGCGGCCCTTGTTCATGTGGGCTTCAGCGTGAGGACCCAGGCAGGCTAGGAATGTGCAAAACCTGGCTGAGCAGGGGCAGCCTGTCCCCAGGGCCACCCCCGCTGGGCTCTGCCACAGTGCCACGGCCCACAGGCTGGCAGGTCCTTTAGCCTCGCCGTCGTAGGACGTTGTGGAGAATCTGCCTGAAACCTCTGTTTCCAAGGGTTTTTCTTTGTTTCCTAATGAAATAATCCTGATCATCTTTTCTCTTGGCTCTCAGAGTACCCAGTATATACTTACTATCAGTATCACATGTCTGCGTGTCGTTTCTACGTGCTTACACGAACAGCCGTATTGGGTCCATTGTACCCACTGAAGAGACTGTAATAGCAGCCACGTGCCTCCTTACCACCAAGGTGGCGGCAGACTTAGAACTGGTTCCCCATCCTTGACCTTGTGTGTACCACACCTACAGGGCAATCTGGGGCCATTAGCGCTGGCCTAGTGGCTCCCTTATTTTTCCCCAGGGGCAAGTGTGGCCGCCCGGCCATCAGCCTAACTGAGAGTCTAATGAGAAGGGCAGCAGCCCCAGTCCTGAGCTGAGACCCAAACCCATGCTCCAGCAGCGAGCTCCACGCCCACATACCAGCCAGCAAGCAGTGGGCGCTGCCCTGGCGTCTAGCCAGCGGGAGCCTATTGTCCTGTGCCATTCCGGCCCCGTCTGAGTTCTAGGGTACAAAACAACACACTCGTGCCCCATCATGCTGATATGCTGGTGGGGAGAGGTGGTGGATGGAGCAGGGCTGCAGAAGTGCAGAATGGGTTGATGGAATAGGGAACTCGAGCTCCCCGCCAAGGCTGAGGACACAGGACTCCAATCAGGGTCCTGCCACCGACCAGTAGAAGCTGGTGCCATCCCCTGCAACCTCAGCCTCCTTGCCTGTGTAGACTTAGAACTTGACCCCAAGGGCCTTTCCAGCTCTCAGTGACCCTGAGTCTCTCTGACAAGTGTCTGCATTGACGTTTCCAGACCCACAGCACCCCGGCCACCTTGAGCCAAGTCATCCCAGGCAGCACATGAGCCTCTGGGCAGAGTTTACCTTCCCTCATGTCTCTGTGCCGTTTTTTGTTGCATGTTCCCTCTGCCTCCTCTTTCTGCCCCAGCTTTGACCGTGGTCCTGGGCACCCCATGTGCCCTGGTCCTCCCCAGCCCCTTCAGCCAAGGAATGGCCATGGCCAGGTCCGATTCTCGGGCACCAGGGACTGGTGGTGGTGGGCATCCCCCTTTCCTATGTACATTTCCTGGGTCGTTTTGTGCTGACTTTCCAGGTTTGGGGAGCATCTTTTTAAACCTGCATGAATTCAGTTCACATCTGGTGGTAAATGATACTAGCAGCAGATTTTGCACATTGCTAACCTAAGAACCTGTCTCTGTGTCTAACCTGGATGATTGCATGAGCCTGCAGCAGAGCCCTAGGCAGAGGGCCGGGGGCCATCCCCTGCAGCTTCAGCTGGGCAGGGCTCGTATCTTCAAATCTCCCCACTAGGTCTAACAACGTGTGACTTATAACTTTCCTTTGTGCTTTGAAAATGCTTATCCCCGAGTCATTCGGAATGAGCAAGGGGCCTTTGGGGTTCAGGGTCAGGAGGAGAGCCATTCAGGGTGGGCACTGCACTAACGGTGCTGGGAGGAGGAGCTTGCATGGTTTGGATGTGGAGTGTGGAGTGTATGTAACTTTACTATAACTGAGTGTCACATCTGTGGCTTCCCTGCCATCAGACCAGACCTAGAGCGAGCCACAGGCAGGCCAAATTCTTAGGCTGGGCTCTTCTCACTCTTGTTCATGTTGGTTTTGCCCCGGCATTAATCAGTTCTGTCTCTTCTGCATGCCTTTCAGTTTGGGGAGTTTTGTTTCATTTGTGTTTTGTTTCTTGCATGCTTCACTCTCTTCCTTTGAATTCCACAAAGGTTTGCTTGTTTTGTTGGTTATCATGTTTTACTCCGTGGTTTCCATTTGCCCCTCATTTTGTCTTCTTGCAGGTAGAGATTAGTTCTTCCTGTTACTGTAGAGGACGGGCTCCACTTCCCAAAGGAAAATGCTTCAGATGTCACCTCACTGGCATCCCGGGCGGTTGCCTCCCTTCCTTCTCTCCCCGTCCTAGAAGGAAGTAGCACCGCCACCCGCAACCCCCCTGCGCCCCGGCTTTGTTAGGGTTTGTTGCCTAGAGTCTTCTACCTTTTGTTTTTGCAAACAACAGATCCCGAAGCTCTGCTCCTCCCCCTGTCCTTCTTCCCAGCGTTCTCCTGTCCTTCAGTCTTCCTTTGCTCATCAATGTGCTCCATTATTCAGTTCTGTTTGATTTTGTTGTCCTAGAAGCTGCTTGGTTAGAGCTGTTTGATGTGACTGTCCGTGTGTTCCGTTTACCAAAAGCAGCTACTTGCCAAAACAAGTTAAGATGATTTGTTGGATTTGTTTTTTAACTGAAAAAAAAAAAAAAATTATGCCAAGGATAAAAGGCAAACCCACCAAGAAGCTTTTCTGTGGTTGACCCTGGCCAGAGGTGTGACACTCAGAACTGGGAGGCCCGAGTGGTACTAACCAGTATTTAATCGGTTTTTTTAAGACTGAAGTGGCCACCTCCCCATCCGGTGCCTGGCAGAGGCTCCATAGAGTCAACCAGGATCTGCAAAGCGAGCTGGAGGCCCAGTGCCAGCGCCAGGAGCTGGTCACGCAGCAGATCCAGTCCCTGAAGCGCAGCTACGGGGAGGCCAAGGACGCGATCCGGCACCATGAGGCCGAGATCCGGAGCCTCCAGGCGAGGCTCAGCAATGCCGCTGCTGAGCTCGCCATCAAGGAGCAGGCGCTGGCCAAGCTCAAGGGTGACCTGAAGCTGGAGAAGGACAAGGTCCGGGAGCAGCTGGAGGAATGGCAGCACAGCGAGGCCGCACTGAGCGGGCAGCTGCAGGCCAGCGAGCAGAAGCTCAAGAGCGCCGAGGCCCTGCTGCTGGAGAAGACGCAGGAGCTGCGGGACCTGGAAACGCAGCAGGCGCTACAGAGGGACCGGCAGAAGGAGGTGCAGAGGCTGCAGGAGCGCATCGCCGACCTCAGCCAGCAGCTCGGTGCCAGCGAGCAGGCCCAGAGGCTGATGGAGGAGAAGCTGCAGAGGAACTATGAGCTACTGCTGGAGAGCTGCGAGAAAGAGAAGCAGGTGCTGCTGCAGAACTTGAAGGAGGTGGAGGACAAGGCCAGCGCCTATGAGGACCAGCTCCAGGACCACGAGCAGCAGATGGAGGTCCTCCAGAAGGAGAAGCTGAGCGCAAAGTGCGAGGGCAGCGAGGTGGTCCACCAGCTGGAGGAGCAGCTGGAGATGAAGGAGGCCAGCATCCAGAAGCTGGCCGAGCACGTCCAGAGCCTCAGAGATGAGCGGGACCTGATCAGGCAGCGGTTCCAAGAGCTGATGGATCGTGTCGCCCTGTCTGACGGGGACGTTGCCGAGCTTCAGGAGAAGCTGAGGGGAAGGGAGGCCGACTACCAGAGCCTGGAGCACTCCTATAGGAGGGTGGCCGGCCAGCTCCAGAGCATGCACACGCTGCTGAAGGAAAAGGAGGAAGAGCTAAAGTGCATCAAGGAGATGCACGAGAAGGTTCTGGAAAAGAAAGATCAGGACCTCAATGAGGCTTTGGTTAAAATGGTTGCCTTGGGGAGCAGCTTAGAGGAAACAGAAATGAAGCTCCAGGCAAAGGAAGAAATCTTAAGGAGATTTGTAAAGGAGTCTTCAGAGGATGCGGAGGAGCCACGGAGCTGCCCGGAAGAGGCAGAGGACAGCCCAGTGCTGTCGGGCCCGCAGCTCCAAGCTGCTGGCACACCCCCGACCTTCCCACATCCCAGGCTCGAGGATGAGGCCCCAGGGGTGGCCCTGGGGGAGGAGCATGGCAGCAGCAGCCCCCAGAGAGAAGAGAGCATGGGCTCTCTGAAGTCGGAGGTGCCGGACAGGGAGGGACACCCTCCAAGCACAGCAAAACCTGACCAGGGAGTTCCTGGTGTCAAAAGGCAAAGGATCCGGTTCTCCACGATTCAGTGCCAAAAATACACGCACCCCGACGGGTCCGAGAAGACCTGGACCAGCAGCACGTCCTCTGACACCAGTCAAGACCGCTCGCCCTCAGAGGAGAGCATGTCGTCAGAGGCCACCCCCAGCTCTCTCCCTGCGACCAGTGACTCCGACACGTATCTCTCCATAATACACTCCCTGGAGACCAAGCTCTACATCACGGAGGAGAAGCTCAAGGATGTGACGGTGAAGCTGGAGAGCCAGCAGGGCCAGAGCCAGGAGGCCCTGCTCGCACTACACCAGCAGTGGGCCAGCACCGAGGCGCGGCTCCGTGAGCAGCTCCGCGCCAGCCTGCTGCAGGTCGGAGCACTGGCCTCCCAGCTGGAGCAGGAGAGACAGCTGAGGGCCCAGCTCGTTGACAGTCACGTTGGGGAGCTCGGCGACTTCCAGGTGAAAAACAGCCAGGCCCTGGCTTGCTTAGAAAACTGCCGAGAACAGCTGCGATCCCTGCCAGCGGCCAGCCCAGAGGATGCGCAGGACTCAGGCACAGGCCCCGTGGCCAGCGTGGAGGGCATGCTCATCAGCACTATCCAGGGCCCGAGCCCCTGGCCAGCCCCCGTGGACAGCGCAGCCCAGGCCCAGCCAGAGGAAGCTCATTTCGTGGAGCTAGGGAAGGTGATCTCGCAGCCACTGCTCCAGCCCGAGCTGACCGAGCAGGAGCAGCTGAAACTCCTTTCCCATCAGATAGCTCTGGAAGCCTCACTGATAAACCAAATAGCGGACTCCTTAAAAAACACAACATCGGATATCTCACGCGTTCTCCAGGAGATTTCTCAGTCAGGAAAGTGGCCTGTGGAACCTGAAAGTGCTACTCTCTACCCTGGGGCCCCAGCAGATACCTGGGCTAAGAAGGTGCTGGTAGATGGCGAATTCTGGAGCCAGGTCGAGTCCCTGAGTAAGCACCTGGGAACGCTGGGCGGAGAGGCAGCTGGCACAGCGGGAGGTGGGCAGCAGAGCGTCCCACCAGCCCTGGTCCCCGCCCTGGCTGACGCCACGTGGGTGAGGGCAGAGCTCAGCTTCGCGCTGCAGTCGGTGAGGGAGTCCTTCCACCGACGGTTACAGAGCATCCAGGAGACCCTCCGGGGCACCCAGGTGGCCCTGCGGCAGCACAAGCGCGTGCTAGGGGACATCCTGGGAGCCTACCGGACCCCTGACTTTGAGAGAGTGATGCAGCAGGTCTCAGAAGCCCTCAAGCTTCCCGCAGGCATTGAAGGAGGCATACAGGCATCCTGGGACCCAAGCCCGTTAGAAGTACTAACTCCTCAGGAAGCAGCCAGCTCCCAGGAGCCCTTCTACATGTCAGATCAGAGCTCTGGAGCCCTTGTTGCTATTCAGGAAGAACTCGCCCTGCAGCTTAAAGATAAGGCCAGCCTCTTGGGGGAGATATCTGCCGCTTTAACCTCACTCCCCCCTGTGGAATCGGTCAGAGATTGTCAGAAGCTTCTCCAGGCGTCCCAGAATCTCTCCTGTAACACTTACCTGGGAGGCCTCGGTCAGTATTCTTCATTATTAGTTCAGGATGCAATTATTCAGGCGCAGGTGTGTTACGCAGCCTGCAAAATCCGGCTGGAGTATGAGAAGAAGCTCCGGTGCTACAAGGAGTCCTGGCAGGGCGCGGGGGCCTCCTGTCAGGAGCACAAGCAAGCGGTCGGGGCCCTGAGGGAGGAGTACGAGGACCTTCTCCGGAAGCAGAAGAGCGAGTACCTGGAAGTGATTGCCATTGTTGAAAGGGAGAATGCCGAGCTCAAGGCTAAGGTCACCCAGCTGGGCCATCAGCAGAGGCGTCTGGAAGAAGTGGAAAGCAAGCACAGTGAGAACATGTTCGCCCTGCAGGGGAGGTACGAGGAAGAGATCAGGTGTGTGGTGGAGCAGCTGAACCGAGCCGGGGACACGCTGCAGGCCGAGCACAGCAGGGTCCTGAGCCAGCTGGATGCCTCGGTCAGAGACCGGCAGGACATGGAGCGGCACCACGTGGAGCAGATGCAGAGCCTGGAGGACAAGTTCCAGCTCAAGATCAAAGAGCTGCAGACCATCCATGAGGAGGAGCTGCGGACCTTGCAGGAGCACTACTCACAAAGCTTGCGGGGCCTGCAGGAGGCCCTGCGCCACTACCAGCGCCAGCTGCCTGAAGCCCCGCTGGCCCCCGGGCCCCCAGGGAGCCCCCACCAGTGCCCCTCCTCCAGCTGGCCCACCAGCCAGCCCCGGGGGGCCCTGCAGGCCACCAAGGGAGAGGCCGACTCCATGACGGGGCTGAGGGAGCGCATCCAGGAGCTGGAGGCCCAGATGGACATCATGCGGGAGGAGCTGGAGCACAAGGACCTGGAGGGCGACGCGGCCATGCTGCGGGAGAAGTACCAGAAAGACTTTGAGAACCTTAAGGTTCTGTAGCATCATTTGATTTTCAAGGCGGTGGAGGGACAGGCGTTGCTCTGCTGCAGGGCGGGGGGGGGGGGGCTGTGACAGTGTCTGGCAGACAGGGCTCTCGGGTAGAGCCGAGACACGGTTCTCGGCTCTTGAGTTACTGTGCAAGCTGAGTCAGGTTGATACTGTCCCTCCCCTGACTCCTCGCTGGCGTGGCGTGGTCTCAGAGCAGGGTGCGGGCGAGGGTCTAGCCTCCTGTTCAACATCCACCCCACCCCCAAGGAGGACTGCCAAAAGGAGAAGAGGAGCACCGTGAGAGAGGGAGCATGGTCCTCACCCCATCACCCCCTGCCTGGTCCCTCCCAGTGCCTCCAGCAGGGGAAGCCTTTGCTGTTACATCCCAGCCTCGCCCTCTCTTCTACCCCCACAGAACCCACTCCAGGCCAGTATAGATGCAGACCTGGGAAGAACCCAGGAGAGACAGGCCAGAGGCTTCCTTAGAGAGCTATCTCCTGACTGCCCTAAGAGGGCAGAGTTGGGGTTCCCAAAAGATGGGGATATTTGCAAGACGGTGTCAAGGGTTACTCTCCTGTCCAACTTCCTGTGAGGAACTGGCATTTAATGGGCACTCTGTGGAAGGGCTTTCCTCCTGAGCATGCCTCTTGGCCACTGCTACTCCTTCCTTGGGGGCCGTGAGAAATGCCCTGTCCCCAGTAACTATCCCCTGCACTCCTTCCCCGTTTCGCACTCCACCTCATTAGGCGGAATACCCAGGCCCTAGCATGTAAAGGTGACCTTCCCAGGCTCCTGGGGGCTGTGAGCTATGTGGGCCAGTCCAGGTTCTTGTCCAGCCCCTTCAGAGCTAGAGAGGCCTGGCTGCCCAGAACTTTCCTGCAGCTTCTCGACATTAGCCTCTTGAACTCTGCACCATCCCTTGGTGCGGCGCGGTAAATGGCTGGGCTCCTCGAAAGCCCTCCGTCCCCAGTCATGCCCCTGCTCCAGTGGCACCTCAGCCTGCTCAGGCACAGAGCTGGCCTCTGGGGTTTAGGCAGCTGCTCGGCTACTCCTGCCAGACATGGCACTAATACTGCTCTCTAGCAGGACAGCCGCGCTGCTGTTTTCTGTCGCTCTGAAAGCAGGGGACAGACATGCTGGGAGTCAGCAACGGTGTCTTTACCTCTGGGCGACAATGCGGCCCACTGGCCAGAGCCCAGCAAGCTCTCAGATGGCCAAGAGCCCATTCTCACTGTTCTTTTCCCAAGTCAGAACCTTTTGAAAATGGTTAGGAATTGTGAGACAGCTTCAAGGGCTGTTTCCCAGAAGTGCATGAATGGTGCCCCCACGGTGGCCCGTGCATGTGAGCACAGCACTCAGATGGGCCAGCCCACCTTTAAAAGGAACTTGCACAAACACTGGCCCCTAGTGCCCTCCCAACAGAGCATCCCGCTCCTTCCTGTGACACCGCACAGGTCTGTGTGGCCAGGGACCTGGGCACAGACAAGCCTTGGGCTCCCTAGGAGCCGAGAGCTCCCTGCCCTCCAGCGAACAGCTTCCTTTCTGCTCCACAGAGCCCCTGGACCGTGAGGCAGTCTCAGGCCCCGTGTCAGTCCACGGGGCAGAGATAAGGCCCACACTGGTGACCTAGTGTGATTAGGTAGCATGAAACCGGGTTGGGGGCTTCTGATCGCCTGTCTCTGGGGGCTGTGCTGCTGCTGCGCTCTGTGCTGCCTCTGTCGTGTGCCTGTGAGCTTCCGGCCCATCCGTGCTGTTCTCAATGAGGCCCTAGAGACCCAGCAATTACAGTTAGCACTCTCGAGGGCCTCCAACCAGTAGCCGGGACTTGGTGCAGTTTTGCCCCAGGGTTGGGGAGACCAGGGTCTTGGCTGACAGCCCCCTCTCTGACCCCTACAGGCTGCCACCTTCCCTGACGACTCTGCACAGTAGCCATCGAGGAACTGGGCTGGGAATACCGGCTCAAAAATCCAAATGTGTTTCTGGGTGAATGATTTTAACACGTATGCTGTCCAAAGGAAGCAGCTGGTCTTTAAAGCTTTTAAAGTGTTTGTGTAGGAAGAATTTTCACCCTTAACTTTAAATATCCTAAAGCTATCCAATCAAACTAAACCCTGAAAGACCGACTAGCTGTGTGCTCACTGTGAAAGCACACAGGAGGGAAAATGGGGGGCTCGGATGGGCCGAGGGTTGGGAGCCACAGCCCCAGGACTCCTCCAGCTGTCCTGTGTGGCAGGGAGAGGAGGCCGGCGGCTTCCAGGTGGGAGCTTCCCAGGAGAAAGAATGCCTAGTTAGCGGTGGACAACAGTTAAGACCATTGGCCCAGTCACAGCCAGTCTGTTTGAGTAAAGTCCAGACTGTTTGAAAACATTGAATGGGGTGTCTCAGAAAGGCCCATCAGTTACTGTGGGGGCTCAGACCAGGACACCCGAGTGTGGTGATTTGATTTCTTACCCTTTCTTGAATCCAAGTGCAAGAAACCCGAGCAAGTAACATAGGTCGGGAGGGAGGAGCTCCCCACCCCGCTTTGCATTTGGAATGTAACCTGGCCGTTCTCCATACTCTTCTGGTTTTTTTTTTTTTTAAACATTTTATTTATTTATTTGACAGAGATCACAAGTAGGCAGAGAGGCAGGCAGAGAGAGGGGGAAGCAGGTTCCCCACCGAGCAGAGAGCCCGATGTGGGGCTCAATCCCAGGACCCCGAGATCATGACCTGAGCCGAAGGCAGAGGCTTTAACCCACTGAGCCACCCAGGCGCCCCTGGTTTTTTGAAAATCACTGAAAGGCCCAATCCCTACTTTGGAAGAGATGTGGCAAGGGATTTATATACAAGTGTGCCTCCGTGCACAGAACAGGCACATGTACACGCCTTCACAGCTGTAACATGGTCCCCTGCCCCCTTTTGTCAGAGCACTCTGCTAAGCCAGGCCTGGGCTTCTCAACCAACCTGTGGGATGGTTGGTCCCATCTTAGGGGGTGCTTCTATCCCTCCCCTAAACCAACATGTAGGTAATAATCCAGCCTGCATTGTAACACGGCATAGATGAGTGTGGAAACCAGTTCTGCTGTGTATCTCTTTTCAGTTAATTAGTGCCCTTGTCTGTACTCCTTGAAAAAGAAGGAAGGAAGGTGCAGGCTCGAAGAGAAGAGATCATGTAGCCTAATCTGATTCCCTCAGTGGATGCCAGGCGAAGGTGGCCAGCCGGTTAGTGGTGGGACCCGGCCACCGGGATACCTGTCATTCACAGGATGGTGTTGGCTCCCTCCGAGAGCCAAGAAAGACGCATTTATGAAATGCCGGGTCTGGTGCTGAAAGCTTCTTGCTGTGTAACTCAAACCAGACCCAGTCAGCCTCCGTGCATTTACTCTCTTCTCGTTCCCTCTGGTCAGTCCCGCCTAGCTGTGATTCTGTAAAGGCCTGGGATCGGCTATTTTAAATTCCAGTGTAGCCGCTTCCCACCCACAGTACAGACTTTCCATGGATTCAGAACAGTCACCCCAATAAGGTGTAAACTCTCTTTCCCAAACACTCTGGTAGCATAAAATGTCCAGTAGCGTCAGCTTCTGCAGACAGCCATCGGATAGCCCCGCTGGCTCCGTGCTCAGTGTCAGGGAGGAAGCTGTCTGGACCGGGGAGCCTCGAGGGGCCGGGCTGCTGGCTTCGTGATAAATAGAACACCCATCGCAGGAGTAAAGAAAAAAAATCCATGGAGTCCCTTTTGCATCTTACAGGCCACGTGCGAGCGAGGGTTTGCAGCTATGGAAGAAACGCACCAGAAGAAGATTGAGGACCTGCAGAGGCAGCACCAGCGGGAGCTAGAGAAGCTGCGAGAGGAGAAGGATCGCCTCCTGGCCGAGGAGACAGCGGCCACTATCTCAGGTGGGAGTCAGGCCGGGTGGCTACTCTCACCCCTAGGGCAGCATGGCGGCAGGCTTGGGCAGGCGACCGTACAGTTCGGCGGCGAGCAGCCTTGGCGCTGCCTCTTGGCTGAGGTTGCAGCTCGGTTATCCAAGGCTAGCCCGTGACAGCTCCTTCCAAGGGAGAGGCTGCTTTCAGGAGCCCTCTGAGAGCTTTCGAGCCCGGGCCCGGGACCCCCAGCTACACCTGCAGGGCTGTCCCCAGCTGCGCTAGTCCCATCGGTGCCATTGCCCTCGGACCACATAAGACCGCCACCGCCTGCGGTGCCGAGAACGTCATCACAGCGTTGCTGCCACTCCTGCCCGGTGACAGACTTGGCCGCTGAGCCGACGCACTCGGCCTGAGCAAGCCTGGTGCCGTCGGTTGTGTGTTACCCTCCCTTTTTGTGATGGTGCTTTACGGTGCCAGCATTTCGGGGTGAAGAACAAAACCCACCAGGCTGAAAGCTTGCTTGTTTTATAAACTTGTGCGTAATTTTAACGTTGACATTTATTTCATCAGTTCGGTTTGCTTCTAACCTTAAAAAATAAATGTACCTGCATCCCTTTTGTGGTGGGAGTTCCCCGGGAATTCCTTGGCTGGTGTCTGCTGAAATTCGGTCTGGGAGAGGTCAGCCTGACCACTCGTGGACTTCACATTAATAATGGGCAGATACGCCATCCTGTCCATCTTGCCTTTCCCCCCACCCCGCCTGGAGCCTCTCATGCTGATGGCCATGTCCTTGCCTACAGCCATTGAAGCCATGAAGAATGCCCACCGGGAAGAAATGGAACGCGAGTTGGAGAAGAGCCAGAGGTCCCAGATCAGCAGCATCAATTCCGACATCGAGGCCCTACGACGACAGTACCTGTGAGTCGGCTTCCTGCCCACAGGAGGCAACCCTTGCGGGCCAGGCTGGAGGGAAGCCCTGCAGGTGGAAAGCGGCACCTTTCCTGTGTGTTCCTAAGAGCCACAAAGACATGAGTCTCAAGGGTGGGCATTGGTGGAGGCCTGAGGGTTCTGAGGGCAGCTCCAAGCTGCCCTTCCCAAGGGGCTGAGCACCATCCCAGAATCGTCCTTGGTTCTGCAAGTGGAAGAAGCAGTCCTTTCCAAGGGGTCCGGGGTGACCGAGAACAATGTCACAAGGCTTTGATTTTCTGAGCGTGGATTGAGTTCTCCCTTTTTTAGCTGTGTCCAAATTCACTGAGACCACAGAATGCACGGAGCCTGCCCTCTGCTCAGCTCTTTGCGTTGTGTCTCGTCGCTCCTTAAGTTTTGTGATGGGGACTCACAGAGCCTTTTGGAGGCCTGGCCCAGGGGTGCGGGCAGAGGGGTGAGCCGTGCCTTCTTCCCAGGGAGGAGCTGCAGTCGGTGCAGCGGGAGCTGGAGGTCCTCTCGGAGCAGTACTCCCAGAAGTGCCTGGAGAATGCCCACCTGGCGCAGGCGCTGGAGGCCGAGCGCCAGGCCCTGCGGCAGTGCCAGCGGGAGAACCAGGAGCTCAACGCCCACAATCAGGTGAGCCTGTGCCTGGGGGTGCTGTGCCAGAGTGGGGGGCTGGGCCTCACCCGAGGCGGCCCCGGGTCGGAGGGGCCGACCTGTCTGCAGGCATCTCCCTGATGTCTGACAGTCCCCAGAATGGTGACAGAAACTCCGCAGATGGGGGAGCTCTTGAATGAGCTGTTTAAATTTGGGCTCCTTTGGGCTCTAGCCCTTGAGATGTCTCCTGAGCGTTTCTGGATTTCTGCTTCGTCATCACTGCAGGGCAGGGCCTGAGAAGGGAGGGTCATTGCACCTGGTCCCGACCTCCTGTCGCCAAGGCTGGGACCATGTTTAAATGTCTCCCAGTCAACACCATACACTGTTCGCATTTTTTTTTGGTCAGATTATTCTCTCAAAATTTGCCTGTTCTTCAGAAAATTGGGGTGCATTTAAAATCCTGGTGAGGGGAAAGACTCGAGGTAGGTTTAGTTTGATAAAAGCTTCTCTGGCTTACCACTTTGGACCACTGTGTGCATGACCCACCAGCTCGTCCTCGCCAGGCACTGAGTACACGGACGTGCTGGCCAGCTCCAGGCTCGAGGCCTCTGGGCCCACACTCACCCCAGATGAGGGCACTCTGGCAGGACTGGTTCCCGCTAGTCACCGCAGTGGCCTAATGACCACATATCAGTTGGAAACAAAGTACAGAAAGGGAGTGGGGAAGGCACCAAGAGGGCCCAACCCTACAGAAACTCAAATTGGCCAAGCCGTGAGATGCATGGACCATAGTTACGGTGACAAACAGGTAGTGAGGATTATAGAACTCGGTGTACGCTATTCCACAAACACAGAGCACACGTGAACCGCTGTCACAGGGT